>MU758141.1:65408-102420 GCA_026770625.1 Nicotiana glauca
ATCCAGTCTACTTAATATTTTTTCCACATGCTTTTTGCTTCGACAATGTATTTACTATATAATCATCTTGCCAAGTATCTTCCATCGTCTTAATTTAGCTTTAAAGATTCTGGTATTTCTTTCTTGCCACACATAGTAGACATAAGCTGCTAGTGTCATCTTATATAGTTCAGTTGTTGCAATTTTTCTCTTCAACCATTTTTCAACCCATGCTAGCTCATCAGCCCATCTATATACCGGTCTTCTTATCCCTTGCCAAGCTAGCAGATTACCCCATAATTCAGCTGCATATGAGCACTCGAAGAATAAGTGCTAAATAGTTTCACTAGCTTGTCTGCACAGAACACACTCCTGATCAATCTGTATCCCCATTTTCTCAGTCTGTCTTTAGTATATAACTTGCTATTTGCTGTCATTGTTAGTATAAATGTCCACCTAGGGCAGCCTGCATTATTGCATACAATTCTTCTCCAACTCACTTTACTGAAGCTTCCTCTCAACTTGTGATATATATGCTTAATTGAACAATTGTTCATCTTTTTGATATCTTCATGATTAAAGCCTACTTCCTCAAAGGTCTTCTTTGCTTTCATAATCTTGCTCATCATCTATGTTGTTTGCTTTAGTTGGACTTCACATATGTTTCTGCCTTTGATGTAGTAGTTGTACATCCATTGAATCCAAAGTTTATTCTTCTCTTTGCATAGACTCCAATATTGTTTACATATAGATGTTTTGTTCCATAGTATGATGCTCATAATATTGAAACCCCCTGCCGATTTGGGCAAGCATACTTTTTCCCATGCCAGTAATGTTTTCTTAGAGATATTGCCCTCCTATGTCCAAAAAAAGCTTCTGCATATGCCTCAATTAGTTTAGTGATTCTCTTTGGGAGCACAAAGATTTGTGCCCAGTAAGTTTTGATAAAGAACAGTAAACTTTTGATCAATTGAATCCTTCCAACATAAGATAGGAATTTAGCTGTCCATGAGGTTATTTGCCAACTATTTTATCAATTAAGGATTGGCATTGAACTACTGATATTCTCTTAGAACTTAAGGGAGCTCCCGTATCTAACTGGTAGTTCACTTTTTTGGATTCTTAGAAATTTTAGAATAGCTTCCCGTGCAACTTGTGATACCCCTCCCAAAAAGATTGAACTTTTATTCTTGTTAATCACCAATCCTGAAGCCTTTGAGAATTCCATGAAGCAGTTATAAAGTAACTTGATTGATACTATATCACCCATGCAAAAGAGTAAAAGGTCATCTGCAAAACCAAGCTGCAAAATTTGTAACTTTTCACACTTAGGATGATAATTGAAATCTGAAATCTGTTTCAAAGTCTTTAGGTTTCTTGTCAAATATTCCATAGCCAACACAAATAGAAATGGAGATAATGGATCCCCTTGCCTCAGCCCCTTCCTAGCTTCAAATGGTTGTGCCAATGAACCATTAACCAAGATTGTATTTGTAATACTTTGCATACATGTCATGATCCATCTCACAAACTGTTATGGAAAAGCCAGTGCATTCAGCACCTGCTCCATAAAAGCCCATTCAATAGAATCATATGCCTTCTGCATATTCAGTTTCATCATACACCTTGGTAACACTCCTTTCCTTCCATATCCTTTGACAAGTTCATGGCTAAGAATAATGTTAATCTATTATCCATAACCCTTTGTAATCTCTTAGTTAAGACCTTAGAGATCACTTTATACAAAGTAGTACAACAAGAAATTGGTCTGTATTCTTAATACTGGTAGGATTTCTTACTTCAGGGATCAAAGTGATTTTTGTGCAGTTGATAGGTCTGTACATTTGAGCTGATTCAATTAACTCCGGAATAGCCTTAGTCACATCGTCTCCTATGACTTTCCATGCTTTTTTAAAAAATACTGCATTATATCAATCATAGCCAGGTGCTTTTAGGTCAATAATATCCTCCAATGCTAACCAAACCTCCTCCTTATGCACTGGTTGGATAGGTTGCAACTGTTGCTCCCTACTTAATACTACTCCCATCTTCATGACATTTTGATTAATACCAGGGATACTTGCTGCTCTTGAACCCAACAATTCCTTATAATATCCCAATATTTCTGCCTCTATGTCTTCTTCCAGCATTAGTTGAATCCCCAAGTCATTTGTTAGAGCCTGAATACCATTTATGTTATTCATGTTCTTCATTTGTGCAAAGAAATAAGCAGAGTTAGAATCTTCCAGTTCCAGCCATTGGACTCTGGATATTTGTTTGTAGATACACTCTTCAATTAGTGTCCATTTTTCTAATTCACATTTTAAAGTTTTCTCCTTCTCAATTAATTTTGGTCTTTGTATTCTATCACTCGTCTTCTCTTGAATAATTTGCAACTCTTTCCTAGCTTCTTTCATTCTATCTTCCACCCTTTGATATTGTTGTATGTTTATCTCTTTTATAACCTTCGTAACCCTTTTGAGCTTATTCCATACTTCCTGCATCATTTTCGATGTTCCATATACACTTCATACTTGCTCAACATGTTGTATAAATTGAGGATGATCTACTATATAATTAAAGAATCTAAATGACCTATTATTCTTCCTCTGTATCTGTGTGACCATTAGTTTAAGTGGAGAATGATCAGACATATATGGTTCTAGCGCCTGTATTTTCGAGTTTGTCATTGTTAGCATCCAGCTAGCATTAACCAATCCTCTGTCTATTTTGCTATAAGTATGATTATTTGTCCAGGTATATTCCCTTCCTACAGTTTGTAACTCATCATCCCAGTATTCTTCATGAACTCCTTGAAATCTTTTGTCTCCATATCTTGTATCACAGAGTCATGTTGTCTGTCTTGGTCATTTAACACAGCACTGTAATCTCTCATTGCTAACCAAGGCCCATATTCTGTGCTATGAATCTGTCTCAACTTTCTCCACAAACTCCGCCTGTCTTTGATGGATTGTAACCCATATATTGCTATAAATCCAATTGTAAACAACTTTGAAACTGTTCTGAGCTCACCATGTATTAGCTTCTCATCAATTTCAGTTGGGTCAAACACATAGATTCTAGGATCCCAAATCAACCAAATTCTACTTTTATTAATTGTACTAAAGTTAGTTATCCATTGACATCCAGGTGCAATCTTCTTCATTACATCTCTAGTTTTTTGTTCCTTTATTCTATGTTCAACAAGAGCTATTACTACTTTTTTATTAACTTTTATAAACTCATTTATCTACTTTTGCTTATAATTTTTATTCAATCCCCTAACACTCCATGTTATCACACTCATACTGGTATGAAATAAGTACCTTGATACATCTCATGCACCCCTACTCTCCTCATCTGCATACAACATGTGCCTGGATAAACTATTTGCTTGATCATTTCTCAAAGATTGGAATCCATTGTTTCCAACCAAGTTCTGTTCCTCATTTTGTTTAGCTTTGGTTGCCCTTGCTGCTGACTTACCAAGCACTGATATCCACTCATCTTCCTTTCCTTGTTTCTCATTGTCCTTTGTATTTTCCCCTTGTTCCATCTCTATCAGTTCTGAGCCAAACTTGCTTGCCTTTATTCACATTCCTCTGATATATCATTTTCAGTGGTTGTTGATCTTTGACTTTATTACAGTCATGGCCTATTTTCAAACATTTAGCACTGAATGTTGGCTCCCAATCATATGTAATTTTCTGATGTATTGTTCTGCCCCTTGGATATTTCAATTTCACATTTCTAGGTAATGGTTTAGTGATATCCATTTCAATTAGCATTCTTGCATAAGAAATTCTAATTGATCAGGTAGTGTACTCATTAGCATAAACATGGTTTCCCAAAGCGCTACTTATCTTGCTTAGGGTCTTCATACTCCAAAAATTGAGCAGCAAGTTAGGAAATCTGACCCACAGGGGAATGGTTTTCAGTACTTCATCATGCAAACTGAAATGTGCTGACCATGCTTTCATAATTATAGGACGATTATTCACCGTATGAGGTCCAGAATATAGTACTTGATCTCTTTCTTCCAAATTACTAGATCTTATCACAAAATAATTATCATTATGATAGTAGATCTGTGGCTTCACTGAAAATTTACCCATTGAGTTCGAGAATCTTTTTATTGCTCCAATAGTAGGTGAATCTCCTATCACATAACAATCGCAGAACTCCATTTATCATTTTTCTATTCTACATCCTCCAGGTCTAATTTCACAATCTTCTCACCATTTTGAATACTAGTGAAATATATTGTAGATTTATATCTTTCATCCTAATTTATTTCCCACTACCACATTTGCCCTTGTTTGAGTCTTGTTATCTTTTCCTAATTCGGTAATTTTACTATTCTTAACAATACCTGAGCTACATGGTACTGTTCCATTGTTCCTTAGAGTCTTCGCTTGTATTTGAGCTACCCCGTTTCCAGATCCACCTCATATAGCTTGTGCATATACAGGTGTAACATCTACAACTTTCATTCTGCTATTTTTGCGAGCTAGATCTGATTCCTCCTTGTTCTGTTCACTTTGCAAGCTTCTCGGAGTGACTGCTTCATTTGGTTCTTCAATTCTCACTCTTTTTGGTGATACAAAAAGTTCTAAAACAAAATTTCTTGCTTCCGTTGATCTTTGATTTGTAATCGAAACCTTCAGAAGGTTCTTCTTAGGTCTGTCTCTCCCTCCCATGGCTTCCAAAGCGCACGTTAGCTAGGCCACGTTAACATGCGCCGAGAGAAAACGTTAGAGAGAGAAATTGGTTTCTTAATTATTATTTAAATTAAATTATCAAAAATGGCTAAAATTATTCTAACGTTGGCTTGCCTAGCAAGTAAAATGTTAGGATCCATCACGATCCCGAAAGTAGGAATTTTCAGTCGTGACACACTATAAATTTCTTCATCCATCTGATACATAAATCATTTTATGTACTTTTATTTCCCTATAGATACGTGATTTGCATTATTAGTATTTGACTATTATGGGAGTTTAAGATCTATTAATTTTATTATCTTTTCTTGGTACTTCATTTCATGATAAAATGTAATTCTTTTTAAGAGATTAACCTTTCAATTTTAAAGTTCTCTTTTTTAACGAATACTTACAACCTACTATTACCAGTGATAATCTTCAAGAGAAAAACATGGGATCATAATATCACATTTCATAAAATACTTTAGTGAAAGCTTTCTATTTAAAGAATAATTTAATGTGAAGTAACCAAGGGAAAAAAAAAAGAAACAAAAAAAGAAAAAAATGGAATCATAATATCACATTTCATAAAATACTTTGGTGAAAGCTTTCTATTTAAAGCATAATTTAATGTCAAATAACCAAGGAAAAAAAACAATAAAGAAACAAAAGCATACTTAATTAGAAAGTATAAGGGAGCAAACATGAATTGAACCCTGACCTCAAGGTTAAAAGGTGCACTCTTTGGCCATTGAGCTAAAGTTCCCACTTGAGGATGGTCCACAAATGCTTATTTAAAAAAAAATACAAGTACTATATATAATCTATGGAGGGGAACATGGATTCACGTGAACTCGCTCTTCCTATATAAACCCGTCACTATGCCTAAATATTACTCACTACAAGACTATATTATTTATTTTTCCTTTTCATCGAACACTTACATTAAATTTGAGGACATAAATACAAACATAACAGTGGTGCTGAATCCTCGGCGACTATTCGAGCCGTTGAAGCAACCACTAATACTTGCATTAATTTAGGTTGTCTACATCATATCCTAAAGGATACGATTCTTACCTGAACCCTACATGAATGCGGAATGCTTTGTGCATTGGATTGCTCTAACTGTAATGCTAAATTAGTGTATATAAGTGAAGGGTTGGTTCTGATTTTAGTCATCGTGATATGGAGCAATATTTTAAAAGGCTTTCTTGAGACTCGCCCTGGGGCGGGGCACTATCAAAACTCTTCGAGGCTCATGTGTGAGGCTTAGTCGAGGCTCATGTGTGAGGCTTAGTTCTATGAGACTTACGCCCCCAAGCGCCCAACTGTACTTCCGAAACACGCCTAACGCTCAATGCGCAACACTCAGAACTCGCCCAACAGTTCCTATGTAAATCATGTGGTGAATCACTAATTAGCACTGTTGACTCTTAAAATTGTGTAGCAAATGAATGATTAAAGTTTTTTTTATCTATAGGAATATGAAAATTGTGAGTAACTCAAAGAATGAATCATAGGATTGCATATTTACTAATTGAAAACATCTAGAGATTGAATATCATTTGAATATTTCTTCAGAAGATAGATAATCAAAATTTATATCTTTACTTGTGTTCATGTCTTTGTTCTATGTCTCTCAAAATTATTATATATTTATTATTTTACTATTAAAAATAATTTTATATTTATCATGAATGAGTAATATTTTAAATTATGTGTTGATAATTTTTTGGATATTTACTTTTAAGAGGGAAAAATATGCAATTTGATAATATTTTACAAGGAATTATGATTTTTAATTATTTGAAAGTTAAGATGTAGTTAACTTATATTTCAAAGTAACTCTAATAGTATCACATTATTTAGGCTTGTAAAACATGTTAGATATTTTATTTTATATGAGTTTCTTTAATTCTTTAGTTTTCTTGAACTTTTGATGTATTTTTCATATTTTTTGTGTTATAATACTATATTATTAATTTATAAATTTCAAAAATTAAAGATCCATGGGGCTTACAGCCCATGTCTCGAGATTTTCATCTCGCCCCGTATTAAGTAAAATGCCCCGCCTCACTCTCTCGCCTCTTAAAACACTAATATAGAGTATATTTTTGGTAATAAAAATTATCATTAATAATAATTATAATATGTATCATAACAAAAACAAAATGTTGGATCGCTGAGGATTATTAGAGTTATTTCCTAGACCGCATACTGAAATTATCAAACAAAAGTAGTTTCTAAGTTGATAACAATAAGGTGAGTGTTAATACCCAATTTTTCTTCAAATTATTTTAAATTTGCATATAGACCATCAAAATTAGGTTTTCATAACAATTGGTATTTTTCTATAATTTTTTTCATATTTTACTAATCTGTTTTTATTTATCCGGTATTTTTATCTCTAATAATTAGTTATAAATTGTATTACAAATGATTTCAAAAGCATTCCTTGATTTAATATATCATTTTTGGTTAAGACCAAATGTATTTCACAAATTAGCCAAATTGGCACTATCTGGTTATAATTGCAATGACTTTGCAATTATGGCCTAATTATATATTTTGTGCTATGTTTTTAATCAATAATTAGTCATTTTGTATTTTTAATACTAATTAATCATTTTAATTTAATTTATTAAGCATCAATTTCATATTTTATAATTATTAGCCATTTTTTATAAATTATTTATCTGTTTTTATGGGTATTTAACAACTAGCCATTTTTAAATTTCAATTCTAGCCTAATTAACCCAAACCCCTAACCCAATAAACTAGCCAGTTACCCTACCCAAACTTAAAATCTTACTCGGCCCAAGCCTCGTTCGATCTGAACCGTTGATTAATTCAAATCAACGGCCCAGATTAATACTTACCATAAGAACCCCTAAGTGACTACCCTCATTTCTCATTTTTTTTCCTCGTTTCTCTGAATCCTCTCAACTCTCTCTAGAACCTTCGTCTCCTGAGCTCTGACTCTCTTCTCTCTGGCCATCTCCTCGCCGGAAAGTGGCGGAAACCATGAAATTTCCACCTCTCGTTGATCTTATGGATCCGTCTTTCATACCCGTGTCACCAGTGGAGACTCTCAAGTGACCCTGAGGCGGTCCATTCCCATCTTCGGTCTCATGCCATGTTTTCCAGCCACCTATTGCCATTCTAGCCTAATTAACCCAAACCCCTAACCCAATAAACTAGCCAGTTACCCTACCCAAACTTAAAATCTTACTCGGCCCAAGCCTCGTTCGATCTGAACCGTTGATTAATTCAAATCAACGGCCCAGATTAATACTTACCATAAGAACCCCTAAGTGACTACCCTCATTTCTCATTTTTTTTCCTCGTTTCTCTGAATCCTCTCAACTCTCTCTAGAACCTTCGTCTCCTGAGCTCTGACTCTCTTCTCTCTGGCCATCTCCTCGCCGGAAAGTGGCGGAAACCATGAAATTTCCACCTCTCGTTGATCTTATGGATCCGTCTTTCATACCCGTGTCACCAGTGGAGACTCTCAAGTGACCCTGAGGCGGTCCATTCCCATCTTCGGTCTCATGCCATGTTTTCCAGCCACCTATTGCCATTCGAGTAAGATCTTTACATTTTCCGTCCAAAGACCATTGATATTTTAAGCTCTTTTCTCCTCCTTTGGTTTTCTCTGAAAACCCTAACTTTAAATCCTCCGATCTTTTTAAATTTATAATGGATCTATGTGTCTTTTAAGGTTCTCACCTATTTTTCTCAAACGATTTCTCTGATTTCAAACGATTTCCTCATTTTCCAGACTATGGTTTCAAAAACCTTTTGCAAAAACGATTTCTTTATGATTTTTAGCAATTACTTTGTGATTTTTAGCATGTTTAAACATCTCCTGAGTCTTTCCTTTTGCTCGATTTATTTTTGTTTAGAAACCCTAATACTTCTGGGTTCGATTTGAAGTTTCAATCTATTTGCGATATGTTTGCATGTCTCTCATGAATATTCTAAGTTTCATGTATGTTCTATATGCTCTTGTGCTTCCTGCTCTAATTTGTCCTTAGGGTTTTTCTGATTTTATTCAACACATGTTATTTGTCGTTTAATAGGTACGACTATTTATTTTATTGATTGTTCACATAATAATTTATATTGATGTTTGTGTAACCTCCTTAGACCTGCGATATCTTCCCTGAATTTGTGATTTTGTATGTGTTTCCTTGTAATTATGTACTGATTTTTCGAATTGCTTCCTTACTTTTGTGATACTTTCCTTAGTTAGTGCCGATTCCCTGTGATTTTCAATCTCATTCGTGATTCTTTTAACTAATTTTCAGAATTAAAATTGTACTCTACCTTATTGATGTGCAAAAATATGATGTTAGTTATTTAACGTATACTTTCCTTACTTGAAAGTACTTAGTCCTTATTACATGCTACATGCTTTTACTACTCCTTATTCCATGCTTTTACAAGATGCGGGAAGCAAGGCTCAGGTGGTTCGGGCACGTTCTGAGGAGAAGCCCAGATGCTCCGGTAAGGAGGTGCGAACGACTGCTTGTGGAGGGCTCGAGGAGAGGTAGAGGGTGGCCCAAGAAGTATTGGGGGGAGGTGATTAGGCAGGATATGGCGACGCTTTAGATTTCCGAGGACATGGCACTTGATAGGAACATGTGGAGGTCGAGTATTAGGGTTATAGGTTAGGAGGTAGTTGAGTTTTGCCTTATGCCATAACTTTGGGTGGCTAGTTTGGTAGGGATGCTATTTTGCTTTGGCTATGTATCATTCCTTTATTTTCATCTCTCTCTCTCTCTCTCTCTCTCTCTCTCTCTCTCTATATATATATATATATATATATATATATATATATATATATATATATATATATATATATATACATACTTTCATGCTATTTCTATGGTGTTACTAATATTGTCTTCATTTGCCTTTTTGTCTTCTTGAGCCAAGGGTCTTCCAGAAACAGCCTCTCTACTCCCTCGAAGTAGGGGTAAGGTCTGCGTATACACTACCCTCCCCAGACCCTACTAGTGGGATTTCACTGGATTGTTGTTGTTGTTGTATGCTTTTACTACTCCTGTTATGGTAAAATCAGTCTTATAAGTAATTCTTTTCCTTATTTAGTACAACTTGTACCCGTTTGAACTATGACACCCTAATTGAAAGGAGTGCGAGTCTTTAATTTATTCTGATTTATATTATTTCTATAATTGTGCTAAGTCAGTACTTATTACCTTATTTTCCTGCCCAAGCAATAAATATTCTACCCTCTCACGAACAATGACACTGTTCTGAACTCTCTCTTATACACATACATACTCTCTTACTTCTCTTGTTGTTTACTTGATACTCAATCGGATGCAAGCCAAAACTGAGTGATTATATTGCTCTATTGCTCTATTGTTCTACTCCTCAACAGTAAACACTCAAAATTACTTCTTTTTTTTCAGATTTCCCAGGCCTGATTTTGAACCATCACACGATTAAATATATAGTTACTAATCACAGGAACAATGACTTTGATTTAACTAGAGCCATCTAAGTCAACCACATTCATATGAAAGCCAATCATACCACAAAAATTGAAACTTATTGAAATGAACCAATTAGAAAGTCATTTTCAATGCTCACTTAATATTCCCTTTGTTCTATTTCCTACTTAGACCAAGACATTCAAAATGATATCTACTTCACTACACAACTGAAATACAAGTGTGTCACGTTTATTTTCGAATTTCTGCAACTATTCAAACATAAAACAAGGGGACTAACACTTCTACCATGGTGAACATGATTCTCATCCCAAACTCATTTGAATGCAACAGCTAGAATCCCAAACCCAATTATCAGACAATTAACTTATTAACCAAGCTAAACCAGTTGAATCAATACATAATAGCAAACTAATATGGATTTTTAACCAATTCCAATGGCAAACATATCTAAAATAGACACTAGTCTTTAATGAGTCAAGCGGAAATCTAGGTAATTTCAAACCAATATTCAGTGGCAAAACTAAATTGCAGAAATCCTAACACTAAGGAAATTATAGCTGAAACATAAGTGAACACATGCTGGAAACTTCTTGTTTTTCATTTCATTGCTTCAAATCTACATTCTCAAATAGTAGAGCCTTAAGTGTGTACTTGAGATTGAAGAAACAAATAAACAAAGGGGGATCAGCAGTAGTTAGCAACAGAGATCAACAACAGCAAAGCTATAGAGCCCAGCAATCAGAAAATGAACCAGCAAACCAGTTTATTTTTATTTTTTTGCAATCCGCTAGGCAAGCGCCTAGGGCTAGTTTTTTATTAATAAAATAAATAAAAATACAATAATTAGGAAATTGTCATTGTCTTCCTTCAAAGAAGGAAATAAACTTTGCACTCTAATGTAACGTACTATCAAGATTAAGCAGGCCCGTTTAAACCCAGCAGATGAGAGATAATGAACCAAACACTAATTTCAGGCACTCAATGGACCAACAGACCTCAAACCAGATTTGATTTTAACCCATTTTAATACCATCTAACCAAAAATTGCCTCAGTACTCAAAAAACTTTGGAAAATGCCAAAAGAATTCAATGAAACAGTGTTATTCTCCTAAAATTCTTTAGCCGCCTTTGATTTTCTGATTTTCTATCAATTTAGCTCTGCCTTCTAAAGCAAGAAAGGGTGCCTTTATAGGCAAGTCCATAGGGCAACCCTTCAGATTTTATTTTACCCCTTAGGCCCCTAATTTTATGACTTGCTTGCCAAGTTAACCTACCAAATGGCTGAAATTCAAAAAGAACCCCCCCTCCACTAGAAGCTTCCTAAGCAGTTACCAAGAGATTCCCTGCCCTAAACTTCCTACACTACCCTCCAAATGCCCTGTTTTTACCTTAGCCTACCAAACGGTTTGAATTGACCCATGGTCTTTGGGCTACTGCATCAGCAGGTTCCAACAGCCTTTGGGTTGTTTGGACCTTCGAGTCCCAAAATGTGATAATATCACAGGCCACAAAAGAGGTGAACCCCAAACCATTTCATCCCTTTTAGCATTAAAAGGAAATTAATGGACCAAAGCACATAGAAACGGGCCAAAATAAAATCAAAAACTAAAAAAAGAAGGAGTCAAACTGTGATGACCCGGCCCGTCGTCACGTGAGTTACTGTCTTGCTTTCCCCGTTTTATGCTTGTATATGTTTTATTATAGGTGGTTGGTGAATTTGAAGTAATTCGGTTAGAAATGAAACAATTAGTCTCTTTAAAAGAAAGTTAGTTTGAAAAAGTCAACCTGATGTTGACTTATGAGTTAGAGGGCTAGGAATGGATTTCCGATGATTCGAATAGTTTTGGGTGATGATTGGTGACTTAGGAGCGCAATCGGAATTAAATTTGGAGGTCCGGTGTAGAATTGAGCTTGAATTGGCTGAGTTTGAATTTTGGCAAATTCCGATGGGTAGTTGAGATTTTGATCCGAGAGTCGGAATGGAATTCCGAGAGTTGAAATAGATCTGTTAGGTGATTTTGGATATGTCTGCAAATTTTCAGATCATTCGAACATCGTTTGGTCGGTTTTTTGATTGAATGCGCATTTCGAAAGTTTTGATGAAAACTAGGCTTGAATCCGATGTATTTATTGGTTTTAGCATTGTTTAACGTGTTTTGAGAATTGGAACAAGTTTGAATAAGGTTATAGGATGTGTTGGTGTTTTTGGTTGAGGTCCCGGGGGCCTCGGTGTGATTTCGGGTGGTTAAACGGGAATTTTGGAAGATGTTGCAGGTCTGAAACTTGTGCTTTCTGTTGTTTCCGCATCTGCGGAAAAGGAACCGTAGAAGCGGTTCCGCAGATGCAGTGGTATGGCCGCATAAGCGGTCAGGCGTGGCCCAGGGATATTTCGCATAAGCGGACTAAGGGTCGCTTCAGCGGTTCCGCTTAAGCGGATAATCCACCGCAGAAGCGGTTCCCTAAAATTTTAAGTGAGACCGCACAAGCGGTCCATTGTGTCGCAGAAGCGGTACCGCAGGTGCGGTTAAATGACTGCAGAAGCGGAAATCGGGCCTGTGTTTAATTAGCAGTGTTCGCGATTTTCAGAAGTTAAGAAAAATATACGGGATTTCGACTAGGGTTGTTCTTAGGCGATTTTGAGGAGAAATCGAAGGAGCTTCATCAGGTAAGAACTATTAGCCTCGGAATATGTTATTTTGGTGTAAAAACATTGATTAATAACTGAATTTCAAGGATTTAAAGGTTAAAAATAGAGGTTGGGGCTTAAAAACTCAAGAGAGTTAAATATGAGTTTGGAGGGGCAAAAGAACTCCGATTTTTTGTAAATTTGATATGTATAGACTCGTGGCGAGACGAGGAATCCAGTTATGTAAATTTTGGAATTTTTCGAGAAGTGGGCCGGGGCTCGGGTTTTGCCAACTTCATGATTTTTAGTATTTTTCGAGTAATTTTGATTGGGTTATGTTTCTTTAGCATATAGTAATGTATTCGTTGTGGTTTTGACTAGATTCGACGCGCGAGGAGGTTGATTCAAGAGGAAAGGGCATTGCGGACTAGTCTACGGCCGATTTGAGGTGAGTAATAGATGTAGATGATGACCTGAGGGTTTGAAACCCCGGTATCTCACATTGTGGCGCTGTATTGAGGCGAGACACGTACTCTACTGTGAGTGGGGGTCGTTTGTGGATGGGACTATGGCTTAGTTCGTCCGAGAAATGTCTATACTGTGTTATATGCCTAGAAATTGGCTAGTATACATCCTACTTGGATTGTTATGAGCATATTCGGGAAACGAGCCAACTATTTGGATCCCTTAGGGATTATTATCACTGCTTCCATGATATTGAGCATGTTCCCATGATATCAGTCCTGAGTTAAATATTGTCTAAAATGAATAGAAATCTTCTAAGGCTTTAATCACTTAAATTATAATGCCTGTTAAATGGAACTGAAAATGGTAATTGATTGTGCCCGTGTGGCTTGCTTGCATATATATATTTGGACTGATTGTGGACCGGGCTGCACGCCGTAGCGAATGCTACTATGTCATTGCACTTGGGCTATAGGATCCCCTCCGGAGTCTGAACCCCCACAGTGAGAGCGGGTACCCAATGGATCGGGCTTTACGCCGCAACGGTCATGTGCATTGCATTGCATTCATACATTGATATCTGTCTGTCATTGATTTATTGTTGCTTATTGTTAAACGTGCTAAGAGGGTAGTTTCAGCTTTACATTGTGGTATTTCGGAATTTCTTACTTTTAGCCATTATATATGTCTATTACTACTGAGTTGGAAGTACTCACTTTACTCCCTGCACCATGTGTGCAGATTCAGGTGTTCCGGAGACTTAGCTGAGCAGTCGCTGTCTTCCAGAGTTTTATCAGAGTTGTCGCGGTAGCTGCCTGACGTTCGCAAAACCCGACTTCTCCCCTTTTATTCAGTTTTATTTCCGCATTCCAGACTTATGTATTTTCAGATATTCGTTACTCCGTTGTTTAGAGGCTCTAGACTTGTGACCCCAGATCTTTTGGGAGTGTTTTTTTATTAGACTTCGTATTTCTCCGTATTATTTTTCTATAAATATTGGATTATTATTCTAAAACTATTACAGTCTCCTTAGATGGTCGGTTTTGAGAGATATGGTTAAATTGAGTGATAAATGGATCAGGCTTGCCTAGCTATATGGTTGGGCGCCATCACGACCGGGGTTTGGGTCGTGATACAAACACATTAAAATACTGATAATTATTAATATGACTCAAATTCTAAACATGCAACATATATTAACTAGCACAATCAAAATGCATTCAGAGACGAAATAAAAATAGATATGACACAACAAGGAAGGAGGGCATAAGGAGATGGATATGGAAAAGCGAAGAAAGAAAGATAAATATGACAAGAAACAGAGAAAATACCTAACATAATCAACACGGGACGAAAACTTGAACGGATTTCCATTGTTCTCCGATTTGAGGCGAAAGTATGTGTTAGTCGATTTGTTCTTGCGAGAACAAAGGTCTAGCACTCATTTTAACCCAAAATCAACTTTGAAGCTCAAAGAGTAACTGGATCGGGCCTTTAAATGAAAGGGCGAAGGAGGGTAAAAATCCAGGGTTCCTGTTTTAAAATTGGTTGTGGTTTAGTGCTTAAGGGACTATGGGAATTATGTGGTCGATATTTGGTGACGATTTAGAGTTTTCTCACCATTAACAATGGAAAATTAGGGTTTGGATGTGGAAG
The DNA here is from genome assembly GCA_026770625.1 of Nicotiana glauca. NCBI lineage: Eukaryota > Viridiplantae > Streptophyta > Magnoliopsida > Solanales > Solanaceae > Nicotiana > Nicotiana glauca. The sequence goes on from MU758141.1 coordinate 80,327, forward strand.
AGGTAAAGTACAGGGGTGTTTAGACGAACTGAAACGGGATATGAGGTGAGGGAAGTGTGGGGGTTGTCTGACTGGATTTTGGGTGGTGTTTGAAGTGACTCCGCCATCGGAAGGGGCGAAGCGAATTAGGACGGCATTAGGGTTATGGGGTTGAATGAGATGAAGTGAAGTGAAGTGTTTAACCCAGGCTTTTGATTGTCGTTTGGACAATTATAAACGAAGATGGAGTGATGTATATGAACCGTATGATGAAACACAATAGAAGGCCCAGATTGATTTAGCCTAACAAACTCTAAACGACGTAGTATTTTGTCGATGCTACGTCGTTTCATGTGTCTATGAGACGGGGCTTAGACCGGGTAAAATGGGTGGGACACGAACTGGGTCGACCTGATCTGGGGTATTTGGGCTGGACCAGATGCACTGGGCTGAGAGATTTAAACATAACGGCCCAAAATCCATATTTCATTTCAAGATAATTTATCCAAGCATTCCTTTACTTTTCTCTTTTAAAAATTAATTCTAAAATCTAAATTAAATTATAAAACCAAATTAACTTATCAAAATACTAATTAATTCTAAATAGTAATTATCACAAATTATCAAAACCAAATTAAAAGGAAAACTACCAAAATACAAAACTAAAATTTAAAAAAAATGCAAATGAGTTATTTTTGTGATTTTCCATTTTTTGTAAAATAAATCAATTACTTAATAATTCCTAAAATACAAAATAACTCCTAAATGTATATGCAACACAAATTTTTTATTTTTCACTAATTAGAATGCACAAAAAAAATGCAAACAATTAACATAAAATGCAACAAAAAATCGACAAAATTGCAAATATTAAAAGAAATTATTTTGTTTTGAATTTCTAGGAGTAATTCATATAGGGCAAAAATCACGTGCTCACAGTTGCCCCTCTTTGCTCGGAAACACGAAGAGTTTTCGTGCAAAGATAAGTGAGCGGACACGAGCGATTTTTGCCCGTTTGAATACTCCGTGCAAAGTATTTTTGAAAGATTTGACCGCACCCTTCTTCTGAGGCTGCCTACATATCCTTGGCTAAAAAGGAATCAGGTCAGTGTAGTTCAGGAATATCTGGTAGCTGGGACTACCATGAAACTGTGATTTTACTGTTACTGTTGCTGCTGCTTACTGAACCTCTTATTACACCGTGTCAAAAATGAAAAGAAGCTAGACTAGACTATGACCTATACATTACAAAAATCCTATCTATATCTTCAAACTCGCTCTTGTGGTTCTTTTTTACTTGTATTCTCCCGGTAGAATTCCTTTGTTGTCGACTTGAATTATAATCTGAGATGTTTTCCCTTTCTCCAGGTGGACGCCTGATTGCCGAACTGTATTTTGAGATGTTGCCCTTTCTTCAGGTGGATGCCTGATTGCTGATTTGAAATGTATTCCAATGCTCTCCAGCCGGGCTCCTGACTGCTGACTTGAAATGTATTCCCATACTCTCCAGGCGGGCTCCAGACTGCTGAACTTGAATGTATTCCCATGCTCTTCAGGCGGGCTCCTGACTGCTGACTTGAAATGTATTCCCATGCTCTCCACGCGGGCTCCTGACTGTTGAACTTGAATGCATTCCCATGCTCTCCAGGTGGGCTCCTGATTGCTGAACTTGAATGTATTCCTATGCTCTCCAGGCGGGCTCCTGACTGCTGACTTGAAATGTATTCCCATGCTCTCCACTCTCCAGGCGGGCTCCTGACTGCTGACTTGAAATGTATTCTCATGCTCTCTAGGCGGGCTCCTGACTGCTAAACTTGAATGTATTCCCATGTTCTCCAGTCGGGCTCCTGACTGCTGACTTGATATGTATTCCCATGCTCTCCAGGCGGGCTCCTGACTGCTGACTTAAAATGTATTCCCATGCTCTCCAGGCGGGCTCCTGACTGCTAAACTTGAATGTATTCCCATGCTCTCCCGGCGGGCTCCTGACTGGTGGCTTGAAATGTATTTCCATGCTCTTCAGGCGGGCTTCTGACTGCTAAACTTGAATGTATTCCCTGCTCTCCAAACGGGCTCCTGACTACTGACTTGAAATGTATTCCCATGCTCTCCAGGCGGGCTCCTGACTATTGACTTGAAATGTATTTCCATGCTCTCCAGGCGGGCTCCTGACTGCTAAACTTGAATGTATTCCCATGCTCTCCAGGCGGGCTCCTGACTACTGACTTGAATGTATTCCCCTGCTCTCCAGGCGGGCTCCTGACTGCTGACTTGAAATGTATTCCCTACTCTCCAGGCGGGCTCCTGACTTCAACTTGAAATGTATTCCCTGCTCTCCAGGCGGGCTCCTGACTTTGAGGACGATTGCTCCTTCACTTCCTATGATGACTGATTTCCACTCGAAGACCTTGCTTGTTTATGGACTAATCCCTTTCTTTGTTACCCTTACACAGAATATACCTCTTCTCCGTTCAAATCATATACCTTCTATTTGTTGCATTGCTCCTAAAATGACATTTACCAACCTTTATGTCTCATGTGAATCCCACAGCACGTCCATTGGCCCCCACTCTGTGTATATGTTGTTCTTTCTTGACTTAAACCACTGGTTTTGGCCTTGAGGTCTGTTGCTCCTTCACTTGTCATGATAGCTTTGATTTCTGCTTGGAAGGTCTTGCTCGTCACTGGTTTGCCACCCTTTTGCCAATCTTATCACATGGAATACCTTTGATCTGTTCACCCTAACCGTTCATCTGTTGCATTGTTCATGGATTGATATATACCAAGCCTTTGTATTTTACAAGGATCCCAAAGCATGTTGATTGTTGTCGACTCAGTGTGCTTGCTGTTCTTTCCTGACTTATGACACTTTGATGTGTAAAACAGATCCTATTTTGTGCAATTGGAAAACTGGTGGCAGATTTTGAGGTCATTTCTCACTTGTTCTGACCAAACAGACTTAGGAAAAGGAAGTAAACAAGACAAAAGGAACAAAGTAGACGACAATGGAACGAGATGACTCCTAACAAGAAAGCTACAAAGTAGAAACCTATCAGATGTGGATACCAACTCTACTGACCATGACATGCACCTATGGCCTATTCTGTTGAGCAAATCTGATGTTCAGCTCTTGACTTACCTTTTTGCCGTGAAACTGGGCTTCAATGCTCCGCTTATCCTATCTTATTCACAGCCCTTATTCGATTTGTAGTGCCCGAAGGGTTTCATCATCAAGCCTCTATCATTTTGTTCTTTCTCTCAACTTACAGTCGCCTCAAGGTGCCCGTGAAGGTTTTCACCAAAAAGACTCTCATTTTTTATTTCTCTCCTTTTCCGTCGACTTACGGTGCCCGTGAGGGTTTTCACCAATAAGACTATCTCATTTTCATTATTTTTTCTACTTGGACCGGAGTTTTTCCCCCGGCATGAATCACCTCTATTTTCTCGACTTGGCATCTCTCGAAGACTGCTCAGAAGGTCTTTCTTTAGACCGTAACATAAGCTTTTGGATAGGGTTAGAAAGAAAGGATATCAAAGGCTCAAAAGAGTTCAAATTGGGTTCAAAATTACAAATTTCAGAATCAAATTTCCTACAACAACCACAACTTCTGCCCCAATTTCTTTCTTGGGGACTTTTGAATTTTATTTTGATGGGACCGAACTGTGAGGCTGCCTACGTATCCTTAAAAGGAATCAGGTCGAACGTAGTTCATAAATGTCTACTTTTGTTGTTGCTGTTTTTCTTTTCTTCTTTTCTTTTTTTTTCTTTTTCTTTCTTTTCTCTTTTGTTGTTTTGTTGTTTTGTTGTTTTTCTTTTTTTTTTATTTTCTCATTCTTTTTCCTTCTCTCTCTCTCTTTTTTGTTTCTTTTTACTTATCTTTCATGCTTGTATTTCTGAACTTTACTACTGATTCCGCAAGAGGGGTATGAAGAAAAATAAGTAAGGCTCAAAGGGGGGTAACAAAGAATAAAGTGTTTAGATAGTAGAACAAAATGCCTCCGCCATTTCAATCTCCAAAACATGCCAAGTACAAACTACACAATTAAACAAAGTAAGGAAAACATTTGTAACATCTTTTGATTGTACCAGACTCGATAACCATATCCACATATTCGCCTTCTACATCTGTTGAATACAAAATACCATTGAACAACACTCTCACTCTCCTTACCACGAACGACCCCTGTAATTTGGGGCAAACTTGCCTTTGGCTTCAAACCGATGCGGCATGATGCATTTCAATAGCATTTCTTTATGTTCTATCTACCCCATTTTCACATGGTTCGGGCTTCAAATGATCTCAAAATGACCAAATCTGTTCTTATTTACTCAAGTGCCCCTATCATCTTCCGAATTACTTCATGATTGAACCAACATTTAAGATCAGGCCTAGAATTATGCGTGCATGTCATGTCGCTAGAACCAATATGAAAAGAACTGTAAAAGGAGAAGAGAACTAAACAAAAATGACTAGAAATGGAAGAAAATAGAGAATTGCATTAAACAGACGGTGAGAGGGTTTGAACAGCAAAACAAGCAAAATAGCTTGGGGTACAACTCTAAAACAAACCTAGATAACACTAAGGGAGATACTACGACTAAAGGAACTAGACAAAATAAAAGGATAGAAGGGTTTGAGTCACAAGAAAATATCTGGATTACAACCCTGAAATAACCCGGACAACAGAAATGACAACAAAATAAGCCACCAAGACTCCACTCCAGCTGACCAAGAAATGGAGCGTCTTCCCAATTACCAAGCACGGCATCTTAGCCACTGAGTTTCGCATCAATAATACGAGGAACTCCCCAAGTCTTCATCACATTGTTCTTAACAAGTTGCTTTTGGGTTCCTTTTGCCGGCTCGTTCTTAAGATCAACCTCTGATAGCGCTGAGATCTTAGTAGCACGTGAACCTCCGAGGCTCCCAGAAGAGTTCTCACATTCTTTTTCAAAATAAATCATACCCACCATATGTGTCTCATTATGCACAAGTGATGGACGTTGGCTACTGTTTACTGCATCTGGATTTTGCACGACAATGTCGCCTGCATCATTAAGCTTCTGAATCACATTCTTCAGATTCCAACACTTCTTTATGTCATGCCCCGGGGCATCTGAGCAATATGTGCACCTTTGAGAAAAATCAAACTTCTTTGGAAGAGGGTTTGGCATTTTTATCTGGATCAGCTTCAACATGTCCAATTTCCTTAGCCTCTGGAATAAACTGGCATATGATTCTCCCAATGGAGTGTAGGTTTTCTTCTTCCACAACCTCTCGTTCTTAAATGCTTGATTAGGTCGGAAACCTAATCTAGCAGGTTTTTGTAGGCTCGTGGGGGTAGACATGCATTTTTTGGAGCTGGGTACTGGGAAAGTGATGTACGACTTTGGGAGTTCTGTGGAGAGAAGTAGAATTGGGGAGGATCATCTGGTGCACAAGGATATCCACGGGGACGATGTCGAGGCTGGAAGTGTCGATCAGGAAAGCCCATCGGATCATCTTTTCTGTTTCTCTTTGTTTTACCCAAGCTTACTGGGATGTTCGGAATGTCTTTCGAACAACTCACAATTTTACCTGACTTGATTCCTTCTTCTACTAGCTCCCCCATTTTTAACACATCATTTAAAGGATTTCCCAAGGCCGGGATCAAATGACTGAAGTAGGTAGGTCCCTGAGATTGTAGGAAAATCTCAACCATTTCTTCTCTACCAATCGGGGGACTGACTCGAGCAGCTTGCTCCCTCCATCTGAGCCCAAACTCCCTAAAGCTTTCTTCCGGCTTCTTTTCCATTTTAGATAGGGAGGAGCGATCTGGGGTAACGCCTAATTTGTATTGAAAGCGTCGTACAAAATCTTGAGTCAGGTCGCCCAATGTATGCCACTTACCAACATCTTGACGAGTATGCTAGTCCAAAGCCACCCCAGTCAGGCTCTCACCGAAATATGCCATCATCAAGTCATCTTTCTCTCCAACAATTCTCATTTCACTGCAATATACCCTCAGGTGGGCTACCGGATCTCCATATCCATCATACAAGTTAAATTTTGGCACTTTGAACCCCGCGGGCAGGCGAACGTCATGGGACGCAAACAACTCTCTGTAAGCCATGCTACCCTGGTCTCCCCTTCCTTGTTCGTTCTCCAAGGATTGTGCTATGCCTTTCAGCCTCCTGGGTATCCCGTACTTACCTTCTATTCCTGTAAACCTTTCTTTTTCAACATGTGGCTCATCTCGCGGGCCCTGTTTGTATGAGTAAGAAACCTTGTGGGCAACCTCTGAGGGGTAATATTGGGCATCATGAGCTTTGAGTAGGTGTCCATTGTCGGGAGTAGTGGATTTGACAGGAGGACAATTTTGGGGAAAGGTAATTGGAGGAAGAGTGGCGAAGCTACTAGGGTGGTTGGGAAAGCTGTGATAAGCGGGTGTATCTAGGGAGTATGGAGGATCATATGGCACCATGACCAGAGCTTGGATAAGGGTAGCATCTAGGAAGCTAGGTGGTGGCGAGGGTGGTGCCTTCCTATTCATCCAAGCCTGATACATGTCCATCATGTGTTGTCTTAACATCCTTGCCTCATCAGCCAAACCAGTGTTCTCTCCCACCAACTGCTTTCGGGCACTGGTATCAACCAACTCAGTTCTGTTGTTGTCTTCCATTGCCTTTTGACTTTGTGTTGTAGAGAAGAGTTACCACTTTAAAAACCACAAACCAACCACCCTTATGCTATGAATATAACAAAATGAAGTCATCACGTTAGCGTTAGGGCATTTAACATAAGATAATCTCACTTTATATGCAATGCACCTAGCCACGGTTATCGGTTTAAAAATGACTTCGAGGGTACAAAGGTCAATTGACATCATCCCAATTTGCTCATTTCAATCATCTCCTTTCTTTTCTTTCATTTCCCTTCTTTAGCTCGTTCATTTTCCTTCCCCTTTCTTTCTGATTATCGCTCTTTTTCTTCCTTCTTATTTCTCACCTCCCATAATTTCACCAACTTTTCTTTCTTTTTCTCTCTTTTTTTTCCCCTTGATTTTTCCTTTTTTCCTTTTTTTTCTTTCTTTCCTTTTAATAATTTATAAAAAATAATTCGATCGAACCCTATGTAGGTTGCCTACGTATCATGACCCCGCATGAATCAGATCTTTGCGTAGTTCTGGAAGATCAGGAATAAAGTAAACAAACTGACATTCTCTTTTTTTTTTTTACCTTAATGACTACTCTGATGGAAAAAGAGAAATAAAAGAAGCAAATCTCTTTTTTTGAATTTTCTAGACTTAATGTTATATGACATATTCTAAACTCAAGCTTAACGGGAATGTTTTTTTTTTCTTTTTTTTCTTTTTTCCTTTTGAAACAAATACTCTATTAAGGAAATATCCTAGAAGAGAAAAATATTTTTGATTCTTTTTTTTTAAGAAGAAAATATAAAGAATAAACCACAGAAAAATATTTTGGGTTTTCATTTGATATCCTGATACAAGATTTCGAAACAAGCAATGAAGAAGATAAAATAAAATATTTTTGAATTTCAATTTTGATTGCCTAAAGAAAATTTCTAATGATAAACAAAAGATAAAGTATGTACAATATCCTAAAGTTCTAATGAAAATAGAAAGATTTGTTTTTTCATTTTTCACTAATCTCCCAAAGAAACACCTCAAAAGAAATTTTTTTATTTATTTTGGAATTAATACCTTAAAGAAAATCTCTTAAAGAGGTTCTAAAAGAAAAATTCTCTTCTTTTTGAATTTTTAGTCCAATATACTAAGAAAAAAAATCCTTAAAATTTTTAGATTCTAAAAACACCTCAAACTTTCTTTTCTTTTTTTCTCTTGATTTCTAGGAGTAGTATTTGTAAAGAAAATTCTAACAGAAATATAAAAACACAAGATATCTTTTTTTATTTTTTGAATTACACCACACCTTTTCAAATATAAAATAAAAAGTACAATAGCAAAAAAACTTACTGTACAAAACTAGAAAGTAAAAGACGACGAAAAAAAAATAGACTCAAAATATCAAAAGAAAAAATCTCCTTAAGCAACTCCTGAATGCAGTGATCCTAGGGCATCTGTCATGCTCAAACTCCGGTAAGTAAATTCATACATGTATGAGAAAACTTAAACCAATACTATGTGAGACAATAACATTCCCTATTAGACACATGCAAGACATGTTTGCGATTATTTTTTTTGCAAAATGACCTAATTAGCCAAAAGGTAGCTAGAAGTGTAAAATTTGGCTAAGACCCCGCAAATCCAAGAACCCAAGATTTACTAGGAAGACCAGACTCTATGTGGGTTGCCTACGTATCATGCCCCGAAAGACGAGAATCATGTATGCGTAGTTCGGGCAGATTGAGTACAAATAACAACTAATTTAGAGAAAACATATTTTTTTTGCTTTTTCTTGAAAAATGATGAAACATGAAAAATCTTTTGGATTTTCTTTTCCTTTTTTTTTTATTTTGGAAAATGGTGAAAAAGTGCAAAATCTTTTTTTTTTTTGAATTTTCGAGCTCTTTTTCTCTTCTTGACAAAATGTGGCAAAAGACATAATTGGATCTACTTGCTTAGACCTCTTTTTTTTTTCTTTCTTTTTCCCCCTTTTTTCCTTTTTTCATTTGCCCTCAATTATCATTGGTCCGCCAAATGACTATTTTACCCTTGAAGAAATGCAACATGCAACACATATGATGCATCAGGATGATCTGTTATTTTGGGTATACCTGTCCTAGACGGACCCAATCCCTGTGTTGAGTCCCCTAAGTCAAATGCACGTGATGCAAACAAGCGCTCCTACTAGGGATCTGGCATGAAGCTGTGTTTTTCTAAGTTTAAATCCTGGGGTTTTGGTCTAGACATCGGGTACCCGAGCGGACTAGGGTTGCTTATCGGGCGGATCGGGGCAGTTATTTGCGCTTAACGATTCGACTTATCGGTTATCGGTTATCGATTTTTAAATGCATTAATCTGTTAGCCATACAATAAGATATCAGGCAAATTGGTATCGGTTTAACTGTTATCGGGCGGTTTATCGGGCGATTTATATATCTTCTATGTAAGTTTACATATTTTTCTCAAGATGCATATGATATTCTTTGACTTTTAGAAAAATAATTATGCAATCACAAGTTTAGCGACTTGATTGGAATTGTTACTGATTTCATCCACTGAATTAATGAGATGAATTATTACCTGAATTAACAGTATAATACAATGGTGAGTGATGACCACTAAGGCACAAACTGGGAAAAATAGAAACGAAAAGGCATGTATTTTGGCTACCAATACCAACACTTGTTAATAGGAAATTGGGAATTGATACTTGAAGCTTGATACTTGACAGTAGCTATATCATTAGGGTGGATATATATATATATATATATATATATATATATATATATATATATATATATATATATATATTCTTAACGGTTTTAATGGATTATCCATTAAGAAAATTGAATAATCCGCCCCTAAACCGATAGCCATTAATAAAAAAAATTCAATCTATTCCCCGTCCATTATATCGTTAATCCGATACCAATAAGCCATTAAGCTTCAATTTCGGTTCGATTTCGAACACCCCTAGAGCGGACAATTGGGGCCGAGGAGGGGACGACGTACCGGGAGCACTAAAGTCTGTCCGGCCTTGTCGCTTGCCCATCCTCGCTCTATTTGGTATAATTTCTACAGAAAAAGCGGGCTACGCAAACGTATGCACCATTTTCAGAAGACTCAGAGGGGTGGCGTAAGAAGACAATTAAATATAATTCAACAGTATTAAAGCGGTAAACATATAGCAATTAGCACAAAGATTCACAAAAATACAACAATATCAACAATAAATAAGCCAAGTAAAAATCGTAAAACAAACTCGAATTTTTGAACCCTGAACTAGAGATTCTGGTTTTTTGTCCCCAACAGAGTCGCCAGAGCTGTCACACCTCCTTTTTTACCTCACCCCCGTAAAGGGTATAATAAAGAGAGTTTTTTCCAACTTGAAGTGACAATTGAAACGGGATTATATTATTAAAAGATTCAGAGTCGCCACTTGGGATAATTTATGGTGTCCCAAGTCACCGGTTTAAATCTCGAATCGAGGAAAAGGTTTGACTCTGTTTATGTCTGCGAATACAGAAATTCGGGTAAGGAATTCTGTTAGGCATTTCCGAGTTCCGTGGTTCTAGCATGGTCGCTTTGATCATACTTGACTTATAAAATTATTTAATTACTGATTTTGGAACCTATGTGCGTTTACTTCTTTCACTGCTTTTAATTGAGAAAATTATCTTGAAACGGGTTACACGTACGTATACCCATTTGTTTGGTGCGTCAAAAATCATGTCATGTAAACGTGTCCACAATTAATAATGCTTTATTAATATTAAGAATGTTTGGGCCAAAGTTGCGCGAACGCATACTCCGATTTTGTTTTTAGAATCGTAATTATGTTATGTGGACATATACATAATCACAATTGTGTTTTAAACGACCATAAAGGATATTCTACGAGTATTAGTCATTTTTAATATCTAGGTTATAAAATTAGTATGAGGGCCGCGCAATTGGGATTTTGATTGATGTGGTGCGCCGAGGTTATTCTACAAGGATCCATTAATGATATGAAGCTAACAAAGTTACACTTAATCCTAAACTACGATAGAAAATTTGAATCGAAAATTGAGATTAATGAAGGCTATCTTATTTTATTTTTAGAACTTAAACTTAGCCTAATGAGAGGCCCAACGGCCCAAGAAATCATAGGCCCCAAGTTACGAGTTTCCTTGGAAAATTATGCCCAAGCTCATGCGAAGGGCCCATCTCAAACAAGGCAGGCCTAGCGCAAAAGAGGCAGGAGATCGAGCCTGAACAACAACAGGAAACACTCAAAATTACTTTTTTTTTCAGATTTCCTAGGCCTAATTTTGAACCATCCCACGATTAAATCTATAGTTACTAATCACTGGAACAATGACTTTGATTTAACTAAAGTCATTCAAGTCAACCACATTCATATGAAAACCAATCATACCACAAAATCTGAAACTTACTGAAATGAACCAATTAGATAGTCATTTTCAGTGCTCACTTAATATTCCCTTTGTTCTATTTCCTACTTAGACCAAGACATTCAAAATGATATCTACTTCACTACACAACTGAAATACAAGCCTGTCACATTTATTTTTGGATTTTTGCAACTATTCAAACATAAAACAAGGGGACTAACACTTCTACCATGATGAATATGATTTTCATCCCAAACTCATTTGAATGCAATAGCTAGAATCCCAAACCCAATTACTAGATAATTAACTTATTAACCAAACTAAACCAGTTGAATCAATACATAATAGCAAACTAAAATGGATTTTTAACCAATTCCAATGGCAAACAGATCTAAAATAGACACTATTTATTAATGATTCAAGCGAAAATCCAAGTAATTTCAAACCAATATTCAGTGGCAAAACTAAATTGCAGAAATCCTAACACTAAGGAAATTATAGCTGAAACATAAGTGAACACATGCTGGAAATTTCTTATTTTTCATTTCATTGCTTCAAATCTATATTCTCAAGCAGTACAGCCTTAAGTGTGTACCTGTGATTGAAGAAATAAAGAGACAAAGGGGGATCAGCATTAGTTAACAGCAGAGATCAACAACAGTAAAGCTGTAAAGCCCAACAATCAGAAAATGAACCAGCAGACCAGTTTAAACCCAGCAGATGAGATATAATGACCCAAATACTAATTTCAGGCACTCAATGGACCAGCAGACCTCAAACTAGATTTGATTTTAACCCATTTTAATACCAGCTAACTAGAAATTCCCTCAATACTCGAAAAACTTTGGAAAATGCCAAAAGAATTCAATGAAACAGTGTTATTCTACTAAAATTCTTCAGTCGCCTTTGATTTTCTTATTTTCTATCAATTTAGCTCTGCCTTCTAAATCAAAAGAGGGTGCCTTTATAGGCAAGCCAATAGGGCAACCCTTCAGATTTTATTTTACCCCTTATACCCCTAATTTTATGACTTGCTTGCCAAGTCAACCTACCAAAAGGCTGAAATTCAAAAAAAAACCCCTACTAGAAGCTTCCTAAGCAGTTACCAAGAGATTCCCTACCCTAAACTTCCTACACTACCCCCCAAATGCCATGTTTTTACCTTAGCCTACCAAACGATTCGAATTGACCCATGGTCTTTGGGTTACTGCATCAGTAGGTTCCAACAGCCTTTGGGCTGCTTGGACCTTCGAGGCCTAAAATGTGATAAGAAATATCACAGGCCACAAAAGAGGTGAACCCCAAACCATTTCAGCCCTTTTAGCATCAAAAGAAAATTAATGGACCAAAGCACATAGAAACGGGCCAAAATAAAATTAAAAACTGAAAAAGAAAGGAGTCAAACACATTAAAATACTGATAATTATTAATATGACTCAAATTCTAAACATGCAGCATATATTAACTAGCACAATCAAAATGCATTCAGAGACGAAACAAAAATAGATGTGACACAACAAGGAAGGAGGGCGTAAGGAGATGGATATGGAAAAGCGAAGAGAGAAAGATAAATATGACAAGAAATAGAGAAAATACCTAACATAATCAACACGGGACGAAAAATTGAACGGATTTCCATTGTTCTCCGATTTGAGGCGAAAGTGAATGTTAGTCGATTTGTTCTTGCGAGAACAAAAGTCTAGCACTCATTTTAACCCAAAATCAACTTTGAAGCTCAAAGAGTAACTGGATTGAACCTTTAAATGAAAGGGCGAAGGAGGGTAAAAATCCAGGGTTCCTGTTTTAAAATTGGTTGTGGTTTAGTGCTTAAGGGACTATGGGAATTACGTGGTCGATATTTGGTGACGATTTAGAGTTGTCTCACAGTTAACAATGGCAGATTAGGGTTTGGATATGGAAGAGGTAAAGTACAGGGGTGTTTAGATGAACTGAAACGGGATATGAGGTAAGGGAAGTGTGGGGGTTGTCTGACTGGATTTTGGGTGGACTCCGCCACCGGAAGGGGCGAAGCGAATTAGGACGACATTAGGGTTATGGGGTTGAAGGAGATGAAGTGAAGTGAATTGTTTAACTCAGGATTTTGATTGTCATTTGGACAATTATAAACGAAGATGGAGTGATGTATATTAACCGTCTGATGAAGCACAATAAAAGGCCAAGATTGATTTAGCCTAACAAACTCTAAACGACGTAGTACTTTGTCCATACTACGTCGTTTTATGTGTCTCTGAGACGGGGCTTAGACCGGGTAAAATGGGTGGGACACGAACTGGGTCGACCTGATCTGGGATATTTGGGCTGGACCGGATGCACTGGGCTGAGAGATTTAAACAAAACAACCCAAAATCCATTTTTCATTTTAAGATAATTTATCCAAGCATTCCTTTTCCTTTTCTCTTTTCAAAATTAATTCTAAAATCTAAATTAAATTATAAAACCAAATTAACTTATCAAATACTAATTAATTCTAAATAGTAATTATCTCAAATTATCAAAACCAAATTAGAAGGAAAACTACCAAAATTCAAAATTAAAATTAAAAAAAAATACAAATGAGTTATTTTTGTGATTTTTTATTTTTGTAAAATAAATCAATTACTTAATAATTTCTAAAATGCAAAATAACTCCTAAATGCATATGCAACACAGATTTTTTTATTTTCCACTAATTAGAATGCTCAAACAAAAATGCAAATAATTAACATGAAATGCCACGAAAAATCCACAAAATTATAAATATTAAAAGAAATTATTTTGTTTTGAATTTCTGGGAGTAATTCATATAAGACAAAAATTACGTGCTCACAATTAGTATGCATATTTTGCCATATGATTACCCCTTCCCTGTAATTAAACATGTTTACTGCTTTCTTACAATTTCTACTACTATTCTGCTCTACCCTCTAACCCCCAATACATTAAAAGCATGTGTGTGTGACACCTAGTTTTTATGTAATCCTGAACCCTTCTTCCTAAACCTAATATGTAACTCTGTCTAGCACCCCTTAATCTAATGTTGTTAAGCTCCTGGCATGAACACTTTGCGATAGATTATTGCTGTGACTATTTAAGTTCTATAGTACCTCTCTGGTGTTAACCTCTGTGTGTGTGTGTGTGTGTGTGTATATATATATACACACACATACACACACACACACTACTTGTCCCCAATTCCTCCTTTCCATGTTTGTGTTTGAACTATGTATGTTGATTTGGTTTTGAGTTGTTGATTGTCCTGTTTCTTTTCTTCTTCAAACTGGTTTTCACTAAGGCAAACTATTCTATTGCTTTCGACAACTTATTTCAAACTAATCATTGTCAAAACTGTTTTCAGCTCAACTCCTTTAAACCTATGTCAAACACTCTCATATATACTCTTATAAGTCTAGGTTTTGCCCCCTTAATGTGTGACTGCTTAGGGACCCTTATGAGCTTCCTATGAACTCTAACACATTAAGGCTGGCTCTTCCACACTGCACTTACTCGATTTGATTATGAATCTGTGTGTAAGCATTGTCCGGGATCCCTTGAGATCCTTAGGGAACTCTGATACACCTAGATCATGTGAAAGGTTGTGAACCAATGACACTTGAGGTATTCTGGATATTCTGGGCCTGTCAGTATGCTCCATATAGTATAACTTCTTCTTTTATTATTTCAATTATGTAATTTGTGCAAACGATTTGTATTAATTATTATAAAAACTCTCTGGGAATGGATAGTGAAAAGGGATGGGGTAAATATGCATGCTATAGTTGTTAAGGGTAGAAAATATATTATTAGGTTTATATTCCTAATTGCACAATATAAACCATACTTAGGATTCATACATGCATTATAAATCATGCTATTAGGTCCCATGTTTATTGTTTTAGCATGTGCATCCTTATAAAATCATGTGTTAAAATCTGCTAATAACTAGCACTTTACCATTATGTTGTGCGCTGCCATGTACACTTAGAGATCCTGCCTTAGGATAAAAACAACGCTAATAAACAGGTCATTTCTATATCCTCTGCATATTCTGAAAGTACGTAACACTTATGCATTTAGAAAAAAATCTTACTCAGGTCCTGCATATACATCACTCTGCATTTTTTTGTGCATTAGATATCATGCCGTTAAAATTGTATTCACATCCACTTAGGCATCTCTAGTTTAATTATTGATAAAAAATAGATTAACCCAACTGGTAATAATTCCAAAATTATGAACATTTAGAACATCATGTTTAGTAATAAAATTCAAACAGTCTTCTCTAAGTAACTCTGATAACTGGAACACTGTTTTACACCTAGGCAAGCCTTAGGTGCTAAATTTGTCAAAACTGGAAACATACTTCTTTATGTACGCTGCTTAATTATCAACTGGTTTAAAATCAGCAAGCAAAAACTTATTAGGACCCCTTTTCTGAATTACAGATCAAATCTACCTCTGTTATGTTTTAAAATCACTTAGATACCATGCTTCAGGATTCTGAGTTCAGATGTGGACCTTATCTGTGTATGAGTCGTGTTGTCTATGTGCATTACTTGTGGAGGTATATATGAGTCTTCTATCTGTTTTCTGTGTTTTTCCCCCCTAAATGCAGTCTTATGTGTTCTTATTTGTCGCCTAGCATTTTTCCCTTAAACCTGAGGGTCTTCCTAAAACCTCCCTCATATGATAGAAATCCTAAACTCCTATAGGATTATAGGAAAGGATGGGTAACAGCATGTAATAGGGGTCGAGACCAACCCTCGCTTTATTTACCTTCACGGGAAGGAAAATGGTAGATATGGATATGATGACCAGTGCGTTAATACCACGTGTAGTCCCTCTTTGAGGAGTGTCAAATCGGGTATTGCATTAATGTGATCCATATTATAAACAAACCTAGGACACCCCCTTTACATTCTCAAATATGCTTAGATTGTAATTCTTTTCAAAATCTTGTTTTTTCATTAATTGCTTCTCAAACACCTGTGTATTTAAACTTAAATCCCCTATTATTTGAGCCATACTTGTTTATTTGCTAATTGTACAAATTCACGAAAATTATTTGACCGGGAACCATACTAGTGGATCCTGAGGGGTGCCTAACACCTTTTCTTTAGGATAATTTCAAGCCATTACCCTATCTCTGATTATCAAACGTAGTTATAAATGAACGTTATAGGTGCCTTAACGCACCTTAAATAGTTAGGCGGCGACTCTTTAAAAATGCAAACCCCCTTTCCAAAAGGAAGGAGTTGTTCCAACCAAAAATGTCATAAGCCCGATTTTGCGAGAAAAAGAGGGCGCGATAGCATGCCACAAATTGTTGTTGTTAATTGGAGAGGGAAACAATATATAATTATATATCAATAAATCAACATTCACATAAATGAAAACCTCCAAAGGCTGGCAGTCGAGCAAGAGCTCTCTCATCTAGAAAATTTGTGTGGAGTACTTCAAGTAGATAATAAATTTATTTGACTATCTTAATAACACAGGTAGGTTGTTGATGTGGTTTATATCCGTTTTAGTAGGAAATTGTGTATTTGGTAAAAAGTGTACTCAACACGTAGTCGGTTTGGGAGTCACCACGTGACAAGTATTTTTTAGTCAGATTTTCTAGTCATCACCGAGTCTTCCGGAGTTACTAAACTTGAAGACCGAAGATCAAGAAGCCCGTTCGAGGGTCGTCCTGTTTTCTCTAGTCAAAGCCATTTGGGATCCGAATGGTCACGAGTGTCTAATAGTTACCTTCCCTAACCAGCAGATCCTGAGATATTTGAAATTCTCAATTAGCACCCAACAATTACGCCTTAGCTAAGCGTAATGGACCGAATTTGCACTTATTTTTCATATAATGGACATAACATAATCCTACTTTGATTCTAAGTTGCATACAATACATTCTACTTAAATTCTATCTAATTTTATGTTCATTTGAGCACTCTAAGTTGTTGCTGATTATCAATCTACTTGGAAAAATTCATATTTCTCTCAATTTTTATTTAGTTCGTTTAATTGTTCAACTTATCAATCTCATTACTTTATTTTCACTATATTAATATCAACAAAGATTCAATTGTCTTGTCGAATTTCTTATGGCCTAACTTCATAAATTCAATTGATTAGCACATCAAATGAATTTTAGTTAAACACTTACAAATATATTTAACATTCAATTAATTAAAAATAGGTAGAATAGCCTCTGAGCCACCCAAACTTGCATAAGATTTTATCATACTAAAACTTTCATTTTCCCCAATTTGGCACCTCAACTCAATAAAAATGTCTATGATAAGCCACTATCTTAGAGCTTGTATCTCAATTGCTCGACATGAATACCACGTCAAATTCTCAAACCATTTATTATTTGACAGTTGTAATTTGTGTGCTCTTTTTGTCCAAAATTAATTTATTAAATTTCTATTTTTTCTTCTCTTTCCCTTATTTTATTCTTCACCTATTAGGCACACATATAAAGAGACGTTCACACGTGCTAAGGGACTGTGATTCGGTATGTCAACTACATGTCGCACAAACTGTAAACATAAGCTTCGATAATGGAGGTTGTATACATAAGCTCCGATAATGGAGACTGAAGTTCAATTAAATTTTACCTATTTGAGAAGGCCTTTCACCGATCTCAATATTAACGCAAGTTCCTAAACTTTCAGTGATTGCAACAGTGATAGATCTGACGAGTTTCCAACCGCTTATTCACAAAGCCGACAACTATTTTTGTCCTGCATTTCTGAAAACTCCGATGAATTAATCGAGAAACTTGTTTCCGGACTAGAGTCAAGTAAGCAAGCGGCAACGAAGATTAGACTCCTCGCTAAGAACAAACCGGAGAATCGTATCGAAATAGCTCGAGCCGGAGCAATCAAACCGTTGATTTTGCTTATCGCATCCTCCGATCCCTAGCTTTAGGAAACCGGTGTTACGACAATTCTCAACCTGTCACTTTGCGACGAGAATAAGGAACTTATCGCTGCATCTGGAGCAATCAAACCACTAGTTCGTGGAACTTTACCGCTAGAGAGAACGCGACTTGCGCAATTGAAATACCTTTGATTGTTGACCACGTGTGAATTTCTCTTGATTGTTGGCAATTTTATTCTCTTTGTTAAAATTAGAAGGAGCATATACAAGAAAAATAAAATGGTGAAGAAAAAAAAATTAAAATGCTTGACTTCATTAATACGGTAGAATAGACGGGGAGCAGGAAATGGGAGGTGGGAGTTTGGCAGGGAAGATGAGAGAGGTGGGAGGGAGGGGAAAAGAGAGAGGGAAGAGAATTTTATTTTCCTTTTCTTTTTTGGTCTTATTTATATTTTATTTTGATTCTCATATTTTTTAATGAAAATAATACTATTCACGTACCTTTGCGACGTGATTTGCACATAATTTAGTCCCGTCAACTGCGTCGCTTCCACATAGGTATATTCGCTTTCACATAGGCATAATCAACGGCAAAGGCGTTTATTAATATTCATTGTATTAAGTGGAAATGTTCAAATTAAAAAAATACAAGTTCAAGTACCGACTTTTAAAAGCCCTAAAAATTTAAATGGTTTACGCCTTAAAAATACATATTTTTGATCTATTTGTGTAAGAAATATATTCCATTTAAACTATATTCAAAATTATATTATCTGATAACATAAAGTAAAAATACAAATCTAAACTAACATATGGATAATTCAATAGTGTCATTGTAATAATCAAATATCTCACCAACAAAAATCAGAATTAGTTACTGTAATATTCAAGAGATTAGAAGCGCAAATATCCCTATACAGAATATATTTGTACATATGATTTTAAATTTTTAATTCGACGTTAGTTTTGTTTGTTCTTCTCTCCACCGTGAAAACAGTCTCCGGCACAAACCCATGTCCGCAAAAGCTCGAAACTTCCGCCGCCGTGGCGGATACGACGGTGACGAAGAGGAAACCTCCACCACTAAAACAACCACCAATGGCTCCGCCACTAAACCTAAAACTCCCGCCCCCACCACCACCGCCACTAAGCCCAAAAAGAAAACCCTACTTAGTTTCGCCGACGACGAAGAAGATTCCGGCGAAAGTCCCTTCATTACGCCCTCCTCCAGACCTTCACGAATCACCAAACCCTCCTCTTCATCATCATCTTCTGCGCACAAGCTTACTTCTGGAAAAGACCGAATTGCCCCTAAAAAACCTTCAGTTACCTCCAATGTACAACCCCAAGCTGGTACTTATACAAAAGAAGCTCTCCTTGAGCTCCAGAAGAACACCAGAACCCTAGCGAGCTCTCGCCCTTCCGGGCCTAAACCCGGGCCCGTTGAGCCAGTGATTGTCTTGAAAGGCCTTGTGAAACCAGTTACTGTGAGTAGTACTCAAAGAGCTGAAGCTGAGGAAAAAAGCCAAGAAAGTGAAGAGGATAATGACGTAGGTGTTGATCAATATGATGCAAAGACTATAGAGGCAATAAGGGCGAAGAGGGAGAGGCTAAGGGAAGCCCGGCCTGCAGCCCGGGACTATATAGCATTGGATGAAGGGGGTAATCACGGGGAAGCGGAGGGGTTGAGCGATGAGGAACCGGAGTTCCAGAGGAGAATTGGCTTTTTTGGGGAGAAAACTGATAATGGGAGAAAAGGTGTGTTTGAAGATTTTGATACTAATGATAATGAGGATGATGAGGAGGACAAAATGTGGGAAGAAGAGCAGGTGAGGAAAGGGTTAGGAAAAAGATTGGATGATGGTGGGTCTAGTAGAGGGGTTATGAGTAGTGGTGTAAGCAGTGCAGCAGCTGCAGTTCAGAAGGTGAATCTTGGAACTTCAGCTACAGGAGCCAGTAGTGTATATTATTCCTCAGTACAGAGTATTGGCGTCTCTGTTGGTGGTCCTACAATTGGAGGAGGAGTGGTTGGAGACTTGCCTAGTTTGGATGCCTTGTCGATTTCAAAGCAGGCTGAGGTTGCTAAAAATGCTTTGTATGAGAGTATGGGAAGATTGAAAGTAAGTGTTTGTAAGTGCATTTCCTGGTACTTTAATTTTCAGTGGTTGAGCATATGTTTTAGACGCAAGTACTTCTACTGTAGGTCCCATGCTTTCTAGGAGCCGTTTAGTCTTTCAGAGATTTATACGTTCAGAAAATTATACAGTATTTCTAATTTGTATTTGCATATTTTGGCATGTGATGAGTTTAAATGGAATTACATGGTCTGGAAGATTGATATGGACAACTCAAATTGTTTGGGATTGAGGCGAGTTGTTGTTGTTGTGATGATCACTACAAGCAATCAATTGACTGTACCTCGACCCCAAGCTAGTTGGGTTGGCTGCATTGCTCCTTTTGTAACATTCTGTTCTAGTTTCAATATTCGGAGGATTTATCATAATTGGCTATTTTTATGCGACCCTCTTCTTTTATCCTAGCTTGGAATTCACTATGCTTGAGAACTTCACATACGGGAAGAATAAACATAAACAAGAATGAAAAATTGCACTCTCTTATGTGTTCTGAATACCAATTCCATGGATTAGCATTAGTTAGAGATATTTGATAAATGAAGTTGGTAATCTTTTTTATTATGATCTCTTGAGTGCGGGAAGATGGTTTTTGCTAAATAATTTTTTCCTCTTTCCTGACATTCTGTTGATAATCATGCAAGCATTGGTTCCATGGTATTACACAATTATAGATTGGTATTCCCCTCGAATTATCTTCTGTTGATAAATCTTGCAAGCATTGGTTTCATGGCATTACGCAATGCTAGATTGATATGCTCCTGAAATTAGCTTTTGTGGTGTGATGTTGTTCATTTTCTGTGCACTCTTGTAAACTATATTTTGTTTGGCGTCTTTCCTTTGTCCTGGCTAAGTTAGACTGTGATTTGGATCATGAGCCTACCGGTTTACATTTATTTCAGTGGGGTTTTCATGATTTTTAGAACTTTGAAACTGTCTATGTTAAATTTTACAAAGAACCATTGAGGTTCTGCATTATGTTCATGGAGATATGGTGCCACGCCGATCCCTTGTGCACTAACTTAGGAATGTAAACTGAAAGCTACTGTTTCTACATACGCAGTTTTTGAAGGAGGGATGCACATGTGTTCAAAATTGCATTTACAATATCTTCTCCCTATTCCAAATGATGCTGCAGTATTGATCATCTTTTTGTGTTGCCATGAGAGCTGTAGAACTGTTAAAAATATTGCTCATAGAAATACAGAGTACACATGGCCGAACTTACAGCATGTGTTGCATTCTAAAAAGTATAATGTATACATAGCTAACACTATTATCATTTATCTTCCTTGTCAGGAGTCTCATGGCCGAACTGTGGCATCATTGAACAAAACTGAAGAAAATTTATCTGCCTCATTGTCAAATGTCACTACGCTAGAAAATTCTTTGTCTGCTGCTGGTGAGAAGTACATGTTTATGCAAACACTTCGCGACTTTGTTTCTGTTATATGTACGCTTTTACAGGTATGGGTTTTCTAATTTATGAGCGGCATATTATGTGTTTCCATTTATATTCCGGGGCTGCTGTGGCAGTACTCTCAATACGAGCATGGCAGTCTTTCATTTATTTGGTTTTAGGCAATTAAATTGAGAAAAGATGACCTAGAAGGGTGATAAGTACCACTTGTAGTTGTAGATATTGTAAGTTAAAGGGAATTTGTCAGGATAGTCAATTATCAGTCACTGGATGCTTTCTGGAAATTATTGGGTTAGGTGGTTTTTGCAGAGTCTGATGCTTTTTTAAGATCCATTTAATTATTCAGTGTTAGACATAGCGGTCTAGTGCAGCTTAGGTGCTTTGCCTTGCTAAAGCAGCTCTTCCAAGAAGTGCAGCCATGGCATAAAGCATGTGTCTTCAGTCCATAAATTCCCTCTTGAAGAGGCATTACTATAAATAAAAATGTGGCCGTCAATTTATATTGGAAGGAAGTGTCATGGATGAATATCCATAAGAAAGTCACTGAATTTGAATAAAAAACTCGAAACTGCATCTATGCATCGCTATCTGAAAATTGACTTGTTTTTGTAATTGAAATGGTTTTACTCCGTCACTTAGTTGCAGCAACCCCCCCCC
>MU758141.1:118313-132168 GCA_026770625.1 Nicotiana glauca
GTAAAATATTCCTTTACGCTCTTTTGTTTACACAATTATGCAAGTGAACAAATAAGCTTTCTCAGCTTGTCAATCTAAACGGTATCAGTGGCTATTAACATCAGATTCCTCCAAGTAGATAAGCTACAAGAAACGACATGACTGCTAACTGTCGGTTTTTTATTTAATAAAAAAGAATAGGAGCTCTATACTTACGGGAAGGGTCTCCCATATAGCCTCATCACTCATGCTTTCTTCATCTCCGGGCATCAGAGCCCTGCACATTCTGAACATGAGGAAAAGTGCAAAAGGAATTAGATACACGTCCAAAACCAAGACCAAACTTTCCTGCTCTAAAAGTATGCTGCAAAAAGCATATTTTGGAAATGTTATCTCATATCTCTTTATTCCAAAAATGACTCAACACTGCCACCAGATGGTTTAAAGGTTAGCATTTCTTGGCAAAATAAGTATCTTACCTAACATTATCAACCAAGATAGCAATTTCAAGTGCTAGCACGGGAAAGAACACAATCTTCAAACTTAGAGCTGCAATTGACCAAAGTTCACAAATAAGAGCCGCTGGCCGCTGCGTATATGAACTAGCATTGCATATCAAATCTAAAGAGAGAAAGTTAAGCAGTAGTCCTTTATTGCCTCCTTGTTGATTAGAGAACTAACATTGCCTATCAAACACTATTATGAATCAACCAGAAGGCAACAAACGGTTAGCTGTAAATGCATCAGGTAATGATGTTCAAAGGAAATTTTCTTGTTTACCGTAGGTGTTGTCGAGATGAATAGAAAGAAGTAGTTCAAAAGCAACAAGCAGCGGCGTCGCCATGACAGCATGAAATGGTGCCCACTGTTTATGAAGGAAGGTGTGCTTCTGTCACTATATAGCTTTTTGAAAATATACAAACAACATTGACTGGCACATGAAACGTTGAATCTAAAATCGGAGAAGTTAATGGTCATACATGTCGATCATGAGGGATTGATGGAGCAGGTAATGAGAATCTACCCCTTGCTACAACCACATGAAACAACCAAAGTGGAACGAAAACAACCCTGAAAAATGAACAAAGGTGAGAACAAACTGTAATTATACTGCTTTTTTTTTCTGTGAAGAAAGTAATTATACTACTTAAGAGAGTAGGGGCTTCAATATAAGGCAATACTTAGAAATTAATTTCCCTGTAAACTGCAAATGATATAATTATAATGCAGAAAACAGAGTACATAAACAATGAGATTAATAATAAGAGCTAAGATTCATGCAGCAAAGGCTTTAGTAACCTGTGCTTATATTTCTCAGATGCCTCTCTTCCTCTCAATACACATACATATGGACACTCACACACACACACACAGAGACACGCATGCGTGTGTGCGTGCACGCGTATTGCTGTTTCCAGCTATTACAATAGTTATATTGAAAGGCCAAAAATGGAAAAATGGAAGAAAATGACCCTACTTTCACTGATTTCAACATTTTGAGAAATCCAATTTTGCATGAGTTTTCAGTATTTCCAATCAAGGAATGCAGACACTCTTATAGTTATTGAGAATTTTGATGTTTGGGGTCCAAGATGCTTTCCTGAATGATTAATCATATAGCCAAAGGTCGTGGATGCACTTGCGTTACTTCTCATCACTAACACGGAAAAGTGGCATAAAAGAGTATATTTGGAAGATTGTGGATATGTTGAGCCTTAGAGGCACAAGGCAACCTGTAGTTTTATATAACATTGATGGTCTTGTATTTGCGGACTAGAACCAGTCTTTTGAGGCACTTATCAAAAAGATACTCTGAATGCTCCGAGATCGAGGTCTCATTGCTGAAGAAGACCTTGGCTAATTCAAGTAGCCTTCACTTTGTTATCTTCTTATAGTATATCCATTCCAAGCCTTCTACTTTAATTTGCTTTTTACATCTTGATCTACCATGCCATTCTCTTAGAAGATTGAGCTTAATATCTGAACTATCTGCATGTACCCACTACAATCCTATCTAGCTTCCCTTAACTGTATTTTTCTTTTGAAGGAAAAACTTACCGTGCATATATTCTTCTCAACTTACTTAGCAATTTCAAATTTTGTTTGACTTCCTCGGTTAATAAACACAACATCATCTATAAATAGTACATAGCATAGAACCTTTATCTACAGATATCAGTTAACTCACCTATAACTAGAGTAAAAAGTACGAGTTCAAGGCATATACCTAGTGTATGAGAAACTTCTCTATATCTCATTCCTTTATTCACACACTTGTGACTGTTCTTTTCTACACATCCTTTATCACATCTATATAATTTTAACACATTTCTTTCTTCTTAAGAACCCACCCAAAAAAAACTTTCTTGGTACTTTCATAGGATTTTCCCATCAATTATCCTAGCAAAAACATAGCCAATATCTTAAACCTACCAATTACTAGTTCAAACATGCTCTATATATAGTCAAGAATGAACTCGAATGAGAAAAGAGCCAATTTATCACTAAGATTTGGACCAATCTTCCACTCACTCATGCTGCTATTAGAATGTCTAGTGAATCACTCGTATTTTCCAAAAACCGCAATCAACATTGTCAGAAATGTCTAGCTGCAAATACACCCCTCTTTCTATACGCGCAATTAACAATATAAGGGGTAAGCACATACATAATCCAAAATCCTAAAGGTGCCACTTTTTCAGAATCAACAATTATCCAAAAAGGCATTCCAAATTTAATTCCCAATAATGAAAAACATGCTTCTATGTTAATAAAAACTTATTACAAACTAGCAAAGCATTGGTTCAAAGTACTCAACAAGAATGCTACTCTTAGCAAATATGTCATTTTGATAAAATTCAGATAAAAGACCTTCACTTTATCCACAAAAATCCTTACTTTATCAGCACATCATTAACCCCATAACCTGTTAAAACCAAAGATACAAACTTTTTCACAAATTATTCTTGAAAAAACAAAATTCCCAAAATCCTCAACCAAATTCCCAAAAAGCTGAATAATACAGAAAACAAATACTAGTAAAATTAAAAACATACCACCAAGGATAATGAAAGACTTGATCAAGCTTGAGAACAAGAAGCAAAGTGAAACAAAAAAGCAATCCATGAGCTGCTACTGCTTGTATAGATTTCAACACTCTCCTAATTCCACTCATCACTTCCCCCAAAATACAGAAAACCCAATTTCACTCCTTTTTTTCACAAATAAAAGAACCCCCCACGTCTAGATGTTAAAGAGTAATAACAGTAAATAAACCAGAATTTCAAAAAAAGAAATGGGAAAGAAAACAGATTTCAGTCCTTTTTGGAGTTTGAATATAAGAAAAGAAAAGAACAGGAACAAGACAGGAGAGAGCAACGTTAATTGCGAGAGAACTTTATTACACAGACTTGGCTTTCACGCCAAAACGCCGCTCTTTTTTGTCTTATTACCCCCACGCTGACACTTGGTAACGAATTCCGAGAGCTCAGAATTACGAATTTGCAAATCAGAATAATTTTATGAATTGTAAGATACAAATTTGGATGGTTTAGTAGTGGAAGATTGGAATTATTAAATACTGATGATAATATAGCAAATCAGAAAGTATTTTATGATATTTTTAAATTGTACAGATTAATATAATATCTAAATGTTACTAGTAGTTTTTACCCCTTTTTGTTGTATTAAAAATCTAATACTATTAGTTTAAGTAAATAATATGGAGTTAAATGTTAGGATGTAAATAAGGAAAATAACTTTCTGTCTATTAGTGAAAGAAGTTATGTCTAGTAATCAAATACTAAGAAAATGACTCACCATAAAAAAAATCTGAAGTATGACTTCATATCAAGTTGAGCACGACTAAACGAAATATCTGGAGTGTAAGTCTAATAGCGTGACTGGAGAAGCGGACATGGTAATAAGACTCGACTTACAAGAGAAAGTTTCAAGTACCTAGGTTACTTGAAACTTAGATAATGCATTATAAGTTGGAATAATTTAGATAATGTATTATAACTTACTATAATACATTATAATAATTTCTAGAAACCTCACATAATGTCCATAAAACCGATTTCACTTTTTTCCTTAACATTTGTAATGTCCATAAAACCGATTTCATTTTTTTCATTTTTTCTTTTACATTATCATTTAAGAATATGCTTAGATTTTATTAGAATCTTGAATTAGACAAATTTGGCTCTCGAAGGTTAGAAAGGCTGTTTCCGGGAGATCCTTGGCTCAACAGAAGAGACAATAATATCAGAAAAGAAACAAAAGAAAAGGTCTGTAACAAGAAAAGAAGCCAGAAAGGTAATAACAACA
Source organism: Nicotiana glauca (assembly GCA_026770625.1). Classification (NCBI taxonomy): domain Eukaryota; kingdom Viridiplantae; phylum Streptophyta; class Magnoliopsida; order Solanales; family Solanaceae; genus Nicotiana; species Nicotiana glauca. The sequence goes on from MU758141.1 coordinate 122,622, forward strand.
TCGTAAGAGACAACAAATAAGTGAAAGGGCAATAATACAATACTATGCAAAATAACAAAATAATGTGAATGCAATATAAACCGCTAACAGACCTAGTCAAAACTCTATCAGACTACCCGGTACAAAGAGGAAAAAACTCTCGACTACCCCCTAGCCTACAACTCTAATGCTCGACCTCCACACGTTCCTATCAAGAGCCATGTCCTCGAAAATTTGAAGTTGCGTCATGTCTTGCCTGATCACCTCGCCCCAATACTTCTTAGGCTGCTCTCTACCTGTTCTCGTACCTGCCAAAGCCAACCGCTCGCACTTAAATTATCTAAATTATCTAAATTATTTCCTCAAGAAATGATTTCTTGAGTTGGAATTCAAGGAGTCAATTTATGTGTGGTTTCTAGCGAGACTTTTTGTTTGTGGTTTCTGTGTAGTCCCCCCTCCGGTCAATGAGGAAGAAAGAGAGGAAAAAAGCAAAAGAAAATAATTATTACCATAGATAATGAAGCGGGTCATACAATGGTGCGGCTCCAAAAAAAATAAGGCGGGTTTATCATACCCAAATTGGTAAAGTGAAATCAGGAGCCGGATGGCCTAATAAATTGTTGCCAACACATTATAAGTCGGTTACATATTTGTTGTCGTTCAATCGAGGGGTATTTTTAGCAATAGAAATAACGATGAAAGTATTTTTGAACCAAAAGATGAATGGAAGGTAATTCTAAACCATTTATCAAACGATAGGAATACTTTTAGTCCTTTTTCGTTGAATTTTTAGTGATAATTATGTGCGTACGTAGTTGAGGAATTAAGGTGGAGATACATAGGAAAATTCATGGGGTTAATTTTAGTCCTTTTTCCTTCTATTTTTGCGTGTCCCACACACTATTATTAGTTTAATACTATAAAATTCAAAGCAATTGGTACGTACGTAATGACCCCACAACTTCAAAACGGGTATCTCTTTTCGAATATCTTTCTCTTTGTTAAATCGTTTTATGGAAAAATATATTCTGATAAAAATTATTGACCCATTATCATTTGGCAAAAATATTTAATTAAAGAATCTTACATTACAATAATAACTAGCATAGTAGTTAGATCTCCCAAGTCCAGACTTGTTTTATTCTTGTCTAATCCTGGCCAACTTGTTAGAATTGGGTGCTCTAACTCTTCTATTATTTGACCCGTGAAGGAAAATATTTTATTATTAATATCTGATTGATCTCTATATTTTTTTATTTCTTTCACATATCTTCACACATAAAATAAGCTATAAATATCCCTATTTATAATAGTATGAAACCTATTTCAACTAGAAACATGAAAATTTATTTATATATTTATTCTAACTGCAAATCATATTTAGACATAAATTAAACAAAATCAAATACTAAATAATTAACGTTTCCGACTACAACTTTGAATTAGTTTCCCAACAACCCATAATAATTTCTGTAGTATTTGAAAAGAATAAAATCATTTGACTTTTCCTTGTTAGATAAGTCTTTTTTCTATAGTTTTATGATTATCACATCCTAGCCCCCATGATGTTACTTTCTATCTTATTATTAGGGTTATGGAAACAATAAAATGAAAGAAAAAAAGATGTAAGAGAAGGTCAGGGAAAACAATTTTTTTTCTTTATGTTGGTTGCTCTTTGTTGAAAATATAATTAAGTAAATAAAAATTTGAATTATCTAACAACTTAAGTTTTAAAATGAGATAGTTATACAACTTTAATATATTTAGAAAGCAAACTAAGATTTTAGATTCAAATCTCATCCTTACCAATTATCAAAAAGATCGGCTGATTATGTGCGTGGCTCCTAAAAATGATTTAGGCCCAAGTGCAGTAAATGAAGCTATTAGCTGAGATCGTCAAACAAAATTCAATAGTTTCAATGAAAATTGATAGAGAAAGTAATGGAATAATTCCTTTATTTTTTTTTACAGTAAAATGAAAGTTTAAAGTTTTACCTTCCTTCCTCTTTTCAAATATTTCATAACAAAGTTTGTTTTTTATCCTATTTTTTAATGAGTAGAAATCGTTGAGAAAAACAAAGATCAATCTCATTTTTATTTATTTTTTCTTTTTAGTGTCATTTTTTTTAATGAAAGATAACGAAAGGAGAAGATAAAACCATAATAGAGAGAAAAAGAAAATGAAAACATATAGTTCATCACTTACACGATCAAATGTGAAGATAAAGATATGGATTTCCTTCTACTCTACGTCTCTTGATGTTAGAATATTAATTAAAAATAGTCAAAGTGCTTAGGAGAATATAGTACAATTAATATTAATGGTTCGACTAGGACCCTTAATTGATAAGACGAGAATAAAGTTCAGAAACGATATATAACTAGTTATTTAACCACAAAATGTTTGTTATTCAATAAAGTAAAATTTATGACAACAGATTTTGGTAAGGTTTAACACAAAAATATTGCCCAACTTTTACAGTTTGTACATATATACATCGTATGCATGGGTGGAGCTAGAGGCCGAATGAATTTATCCGTATTGGGAATAAACCCCCCATAGAAATAATATTTACGGTAATAAAAGCGGAATAATAATATAGCACCGAGATACGCTAATTAACAAGAATAAAAGAGTAACAACGACATCAAGATTTTTACGTGGAAAACTTTTTTGATAAGGGAAAAAACCACGGCCCCGAGAGGAGCAACTGATATCACTATAGTAAGGAATCACTACAAAAAAAAGTCAAAATTGTGACAGACAGTTCCGTCACAATTTTGTCACAATTCATTGTTTCTGACGGAATTGTGACGGAATCACAGGCGTCTCATAATCCTTGGTCACAAATCGTTATTGACGGAATTGAATTCCGTCACAAATTTTTGTGACAGAAAATGTGATGGATTATCCGTCATTAAATTCTGCAGCCCCCCTGTGCTTGATTCCGTCACAAACTTTGACGGATTTGTGACGACTCTACCCATCACAATATTTATGACCGATATTTTCTTGTGACAATTTTATTTATCCCACCATAACATTTGTATCACAATATTTCGTCACAAATTTTAAAAAATCTGTCACAAATGTTGTCACGGAATATTTTGCATCACTAATTTAATGGTTAATAAAACAATTGACTTACTAAATCTGTCACAAATTTAATAAATTATAATTATATTTAATTAGCTAAAAGCATAAAATAAATAAAATGGCAATCAATACATAACAAACATAACGTTAAATATATTATCCAAAAGTTTGAAGTTAAATATGCAAACTTCACATATTCAGCTAACAAAAGTTAGCAACATTACACTTAATCAGTTGACAGAAGTTTTATAATATTCAACAGTTAAACATCAACTAAGTAGGACCAACAGATGGGCGGGATGATAATGCCATCTCGCTCTTCATGCTCCTCCATTGCTCCTCTATAGAACGAAATCGATCGTCACTTTGTTGCCTCATAAGTGCAACCTCCTGCTCGCCGCGTTGTTGCACCTCTTGCTCGACTCGTTGTTGCACCTCTTGCTCGATGCGATGTTGCACCTCTTCCTCTAACCGTTATTGAAGAATCCTCTCATGAGTAGCTCATGAAATAGGCATATCAGTAGGTTTATGAATAGGTAAAAAATATCATATTTGCATAAGTTCTGTAGTAATATATCGCATCTTCATAATACAAACAAACACTATTCTAGTTTAAGGAGTGCATACATGAATTGCAATGACATGACAAAATGTAATTTTAACAAATGCAAAACTAAGTACCAGATACTTAAAAAGGAACAAGGAAAGCAAACACTTAAAAAGGACCTTCAGCAACAAACTTTCACATTAAGGATAAAAACAGCTAAACATGCCAACAGAAGACAAAAAGAGAGGCTACATAATCATATAATATTATATTTAAATCTCCTTTGATAATTTCAATCGTATTCAACTATTGCACACAGTTAAAAGAGTATTTTTTGAATACCCTTATATAAACGAGTTCATCCACTGAGGCTATTTCATTACAAGAACAAACAAATACAGAGAGGTCGACATGGCTGGTTGCATAAAAATACAGCAAAGGAGAAGATGCCAGATCTCTTTACAGAAACTTAGTAACTACTATCTAACTCTACGAATCCAATCAACAAATATTAAACAGAAAAGAGTTACATGCTCGAATTAGTATCTCCGTGTGTGTGTATGTGTGAAAGAGAGAGCGAGGGAGAACACAGACATAAATCATTGGTCAATTGTAGCTCTTAATCTATTTTATCCAAAATACAATTATATATTATAACTGAACATATTAGTAGACAATTACTCCACTAAAAGGTCAAAAGAAATACCAAGTCTCTAGTATGCTCCACTGTAGACCTAGAACCACTCAACTGAAATGATTGCCCGACCAGATGTGCATGAGCCACGAGTAGATCCAATAGTAACATCTGCAACACCAGGCGTACTAGGAGTATCGGGAGTATTAGGAACTGATGATGGTGAGTCGTTCATTCTTAACAAGCTGCACTAGAAGGTTGAATTCACAAAAAGAGATTAACAGTGGGCAACCTAAATATGCATTAATCAAATCCAAGCAAAGTTCGAATTACCTTTGGTTGCAAATTTAAATATACACAAATGTTTGTCATACCAGCACTCATAAGCCTTAACAACAATGGTCACAAAACATGTCCATACAAAACAAGGTTGTACAAAATAAATTACAAAATATAAGTAAAGGACATCATTAAAATTTCAAACTACCAAAAATTCAATAATAATACTAACTTAACTGACTGACCATATTTATGAAATACCTCATTCCATATCACATGTTCTAACATATAATTCAAAATAATTCAAACCCATCAAAAAGTTCAAATTTTGTACTTCAAATGACACAAGTTTATTCATTATCTTCTTGTTGTTCCTCTTCCTCGTCACTATCCTCCTCCTCCTCCTCCTCTTCTTCCTCCCCTTCTGGTTCATTAGTTTCATTATCATTCACATCATCTATGTCAATGAATAAACCATTTGGATCAGCCAGCATATGGGGTGTTTCATCTACAACAACAATTCTATGCACTTGAGTATCATCCTCTTGAAAAGCTGAATCAATGTGTTGTTCTGTTATTTTTGTAACCTCCACAACAGATCGTGCCTTTATCTTGCAAACAGCAAGCCAATCATTTATTGTCTTCTTTACAGTAGGATACGTTGCATAGTACACCTGAGTAGCTTGTAAAGCCATAATAAATGGTTCATATCTGTTAAAGGTTCTTTTTTTATTAACATCAACAAGATTGTATTGTGGATGTACTCTAGTACCATATTTTGGTGTAGGATCGAACCAAGAACACTTAAACAACGCAATTCGCTTGATTGGTAATGCAGGGTACTCTAACCGCAAAATTTCTATCAATCGACCATAATAATCAATATCATGTGCACTATGGCTAGAACCCTTGATGCATACTCCACTATTCATCGTTGATCTACTTGAACCATATTTTTCTATGTGAAACTTGTATCCATTGACAACATGTCCATTTAAGGACTTAACCTTATGCAACGGCCCCTTTGCAAGATCTTTAATAATTTGACTGGTAATATTTGATAAAAGATCATGTACCTATTGACATTAAGGTAATTAAGCATGTTAGGATTAAAAATATGTTTATATTTTAAGGGAAGAAAGAGAATAGTTTAAACCTATTATTACTTACATATTTTTCAAACCAAGATGCAAACTCTGTTTCAAGTTTATTATCAATCTCGCTATCTTGAATATATGGTTGAGCTTCTCTCAAGGTAACTTCATAAATCCTATAAAGAAAGAAACTAATTTATTTCACAAATATCAAATGTAAATGATATTGATATTTGAATCATTATTAAACTTACGTTAAGTATGGTTTCACTTCATCACAATTCAACAGAATATATGTACGAGCTGCATGATATTCTTTATCATCTAACCGTCTGAATTTCTTTTGACCAAAAGATCGACCAACATGTTTGAAAATAGAAAGCATTCCTGGATGATCATTTGCTCCAACCCCACAATGATCCGAATTTCGTGGCACTTTCCTATGCCTTGTTGAAACATGTGACTTGAAGTAATGCGCACAAAATGATGAAGCTTCTTCAACCAAATATGCATTGCATATTGAGCCTTCAACTTCAGATTTATTTTTGACATTTTTCTTTAGCTTATGAAGATACCTAAAAGAAATAAAATATATCAATATGTAATTAGTCATAAATTTATATACCTTACATCCTAAAACTAATTTCAGTTACCTCTCGTAGAGATACATCCAACAGTCTTGCACTGGACCCGCTAAACGCACTTCATAAGCTAAATGGACAGGAAGATGCTCCATAGAGTCAAAGAAGCTTGGAGGAAAACCACGCTCAACCTTACACATAGTATCAGGAACATTTTTTTCTAATTGTCTCATGTCTTCCTCTTTTATTGTAGTAGATGTGAGATTTTTGAAGAAAAAACTCAATTCTGTCAATGGTTGCCATACATTTTCTGGAAGTAGTTCTCGAAATGCAATGGGTATTAGTCGTTGCATAAATACATGACAATCATGACTCTTCATACCAAACATTTTAAGGTTGCACACATCAACACATCTATTACCCATGTTAGACACATAGCCATCAGGAAATCTCAACTCTTGTAACCACTTAAAAAGTACTTCTTTTGCATTATTCTCCAACATATAACAAGCTTTCAGATACTTTTTGGTACGTTCATCTTGATGTAACTCTGGACGATGGCATAATTCTTTCACATCTGCTCTAGATTTGGCATTATCTTTTATTTTTCCTTTGACATTCATCACGGTGTTAAAAATGTTATCAAACACATTTTTCTCTATGTGCATTACATCAAGGTTATGCCTAATGAGATATGTTTTCCAATAAGGCAAGTCCCAAAATATACTTTTTTTCTTCCAACCACATAAAGGATTCTTTGAAATTCTAGCATTTATCACTTCAGAACCAAGTTCTGTGACTTTCTTGAGTCCAAAACCCTCAATCTCCCTAAGTATTTCTAAACTTGATTGTTCAGTACATACAACCTTATGTACTGTTTTGCCCTTCTTGAACAACCTTTTGTTTCTACGAAAGGGATGGCCTGGTGGTAAAAATTTTCTGTGATTGTCAAACCACGAGGTCTTTCTACCATTTGGTATAGAAAAAGTATCTGAATCCCCCATACAATAAGGACAAGCTAACTTTCCGGCTGCACTCCAACCCGACAACATCGAGTATGCTGGAAAATCACTTATTGTCCACATCAATGCAGCTCGCATTTGAAAATTATTCTTACTTGAAACATCATACGTTTGGGCCCCTTTTTCCCACAAACAGTTCAACTCATCAATGAGAGGTTGTAAGAAGATATCAATTTTCTGTTTAGGATTTTTTGGACCAGGTATAATTACTGATAAAAACATGTATTCATCTTTCATACACATTTCCGGTGGCAAATTATATGATGTAATTATCACAGGCCAAGAAGAATATTGTTGTCCTGATTGACCAAACGGGTTAAAACCATCCGTGCACAAACCCAATCTGACATTTCTTACTTCAGATGCAAAATGTGAATATGTCGCATCAAAATGTTTCCAAGCAGAAGATTCTGAGCAATGACGCATTACACCATCTTTTTCATGCTCAAAATGCCATCTCATATGTTTAGCCGTAGAATTAGATGCATACAACCTTTGAAGACGTGGAGTTAAAGAAAAATAATACATCTTCTTATAGGAAATATTAGTTTTTTGCTCGGTACGTCTAAGTTTTGATCTCTTAAACCGAGGATGGCTACAAAACTTGCAACTATCAAGTTCATTATCTTCACGCCAATAAATCATACAACCATTGTTGCAACAATCAATCTTTTCTACCGGCAAGCCCAAGCTTCGCATTAGCTTTTCTGTACTATAAAAGCTATCTGTCATTATATTATCAGTCGGCATCAATTCTAATAAAAATTGACATAAAGTCATCATAACACCTTTCAGAAAAATGATGTTCTGCCTTTAAATTCAACAGTCTAGCAACGACAGACAACTGCGATTGTCCGTGTGGGTTTCCCACCCATACTTCCTGTTCTGATGCTTTGAGCATATTATAAAGATGTTGAGTTGTTGGATTCAGGTCCTCTTCTAAGTTCCGATCATAAGATGGCCCAGCAACATCAAAAACCATAGATTGAAATGAGTTATGAGAATGGGGATTATGAGTTTCTTGTTGTACAGTTTCACCAACTATTTCTTCTTGATTAACATTACATACCCCTGGATATGGAATATAACTTTCACCATGGTGATACCAACAATAATAATTCGGTACAAAACCGTATCTTCCAAGATGTACCGTAACAGTAATTTCATCTAACACATTTCTATTCCGGCATTTATGATGATTACAAGGACATCTAAGCATTTTGCCATCCATGCATTGTGGATGACTTTTAGCAAATTCAACAAACTCCTCAACCCCAGCAATAAATCTAGGATTAATGAATCCATTTTCCAATCTAGCATATATCCACTCACGATTAGAATTCGTATTCCACACTCTGACAAGACAATAATAAAACATATGTTATAACTTATATGATGATAATTAAACCATAAGAGCTTACATAAGACTGTAGAATCGAGCACAATACTTAAAATATAAATTCAAATAAATATTTACACGTACAAGCAAAGAGAGTTAAGATAGATGTTGCAATGAAAGACAATAATTTTTATTTGCTCTGCTATGTGAAATACTACTAAGAGTATAAAGTTTTAAGAAACTATTAAAGCTTCTTCAGTTACCCACAATTAAAGCCCTTATCTTTATGCTTTTGTAGATATTTGAATACTTGCAATATAGTTCTTTCTTTGTATATATACACCAAAAATTACAAATAAAAAATGCGCCATATCTTAAAACTCATGCTTAAAAATAGTAAAGACTTGATTTATTCTTTTATTTTACTAGTTAAGAAACTAACACATGTAGGTTTTTCACTTCACAATTTATCTATTCTGGCACTTTTGATGAAAACCCACTAAAATATTTCGATAAATTTCAAATATTTAGAGTGGGATAAAATAAAATTAAAAAAATAAATAAATAATTAAATGCATGGTATGCAATAGTTTCTTAGTTTACCTTGAAGATTTTTGAGCTTTAGTTGAAGGATCCAATAGAAAGGGCAGAGAAAAATTAAGAAGGGATGATGTTGTTCATTTCAACAAACTACTTTTTCGAGCAAAACCTAACTGGGAATGGAGCAAATCAAAGCTGAAACAGATTGAAATAAAAAAAGAATAAAAAAATTAGCCCAAAAATTACTAGATTTATGAATAAAGAGAATGATAAAGAAGCAAACCTGAAAAGAATGAGGGAGTCAAATAGCTTGTAGTGAAGCTTGTTGAAGATGGTGATGGACAAGGTATTGAAGAATCGATGGTCGAAGGTGAAGGGGGAAAAGAGACGATGGTTGAAGGTGAAGGGGAAAAGAGACCTCTGTGAATTTTTTTT
>MU758145.1:0-23577 GCA_026770625.1 Nicotiana glauca
CGGACTTGTAAACCGGATTATATTTGCAACGACCGCATTGTCCTTTTTATAAGGCATAGTTGGGCGTGATCAGAGGACTTCCCAAAAAGGGGACTCTCTCCCTCTCCCTCTTTATAGAAAATATTTAAACACACCTCTCCAAAGAAATGAGAGGATATGTGATCCAATACCTTCATCAGATCAAAAAAGGGTCATGAGTTTCTTGTATTTGTCTATCATTCATCTTTATGAAAAGAAAGAAGATCCGTCTCATCCAAGATCGGGTGAACCTTTTCCTTTATTCATACTAGTATGAGAACTCGCGCGATGCGCGGATAATTTGACAAAATATTAACCTTATAAATTATGATCTAATATATCATATTGACTTAATAAATATTAGTTGTGATTTATTATTTAATATAGTGTGCAGAAATATAACACAATCTATTATCTATACATAATTAAAGGATACACATTATATAGTAATCAAATAAAATTTTGATCATTTTTATTTTTATTATTGAATTAGCAAGTACTTAGAACTATTGGTAATTTTCTTGAGTGTTATCTATTTATCTTTTATTTTTTAATTTATTTAAAATATAAATATCATGAAATTATCTCTATTCCCCTATTTTCGTACATTCCTTTCTACTGTAATACTTATTTGATTAGTTTTCAAATTTTGTAGTTTATTAAAAATTTAAATAAAGTAATATTTTTTTATTATAGCTAATTTATTTTATTTTATTTTAAAATATTTGTAAAACTCCAACTTGAAACTACTCCCCAATTTGAATGGATTTTTTTATTTTCCTTTTTTTTTATTTTTTTCTTATTATAGCTAATTATAAAATATGTATTTATAATTTAAATAGAGTAACCAATTAATTAAAAATTAAGATTCAAAGGTTTATAGTTAGAAAGGGAGTANTTTATAGTTAGAAAGGGTAGGGCTGCTTATCGGGCGGATTGGGCGGTTATTTACTCCTAACGGTTTGGCTTATCGGTACTCGACTTCTAAATATCTTAATCCGCTAGCCACCCGATAAGATATCAGGCGGATTGGTATCGGTTTAATTCTTATCGGACGGTTATCGAGCGGTTTATCGGCCTAATTCAATTAAAATAAAATGAAATTTAGTCTCTGTATGTTTAAATAGGTGGTCGACATACTAAGAGGGACGAAGCAAAAGAGGCATCGTGATGGGTAAATCATCTGTCTAGAAGCTTATTTTATTTATGCACATTGGCCTTAGTCCATGTGAAAGATTTCCAATTGACCGTTGTTAAAATAAATGTTCGTCATGCTTTGAATTCTAGGATGCCTTAAAAGCCAGGCAAAGTTGATGAATCGGTGATGTAATTGGTGTTGTTATCTTGTTTCAGACAATAAATTCTGTCTTTTATCACAGTTAGATTACCCATTTTATTTGGCTTTCTTTTATTCTAATTCACTTTGATAGAGTACTCGAGGAAGAAGGGTTTTTGATTATTTAATATATACATGGATAAAAATAAATTTTATATGTATATATATATATATATATATATATATATATATATGTGTGTGTGTGTGTGTGTGTGTGTGTGTGTGTGTATATTCTTAACGGTTTAACGAATTATCCGTCAAAAAAATTGAATAATCCGCCCCCAAACCGGTAAGCCGTTAATAGAAAATATTCAATGCGTTCCCCATCCGTTAAACCGTTACTCTGATACCAATAATCCATTAAGCTTCGGTTTCGGTTCGGTTTTGAGCACCCCTAAGAAAGGGAGTAACCAAAACTACTCCCCAACTTGAGTATGTAGTGTTTTTTTGTTTTATTTTTTAATATTTTTGTTTTTACTGTAGCTAATTTAATTTTTTTCTTAGTTTTACTTTTTTTATTTTAAAATAATTTTAGAACTCCAACTTGAAACTACTCCCAGGTTGAAAAATGCCACTTGAAAAATATTTTGTCTTAACAATAGCACTTGACTTCTTGTAGTTTTCATTTGAATTGAAAGTTATTTTCTTTTTTTTTTCTTTTTTTATTTTAAAATATCTCCAACTTGAAACTACTCCTAAATTTGAATGGGTATTTCTTTTATTTATATATTTTTATTTTTTTATTATGGCTAATTTTATATTTTTTTATTTGTTTTTTTATTTAATATATTCTTAAAACTCCAACTTGAAACTATTCCCCAATTTGAATGAGTAATTTTTTTTCATTTTTATAGCTAATTATAAGATATCTATATTTATTAATTCAAATATAATAACCAATTAATTCAAAATAATTAGTTAGAAAAGTAGTTTTTTTTTCATAAAACTCCAACTTGCAACTACTCCCAAATTTGAATTGGCAATTTTTATTTTTTAATTTTGCTTTATATTTAAAATAATTTTAAATCAATACTTGGCGTCTTATTGAGTAGTTATTTTTATTTATTTATACTTTCCTATTTTTAATATAGCTAATTATATGATATTTATATTTATAATTCAAATAAAGTAACCAATTAATTTAAAAAATTAAGAAGGTTTTTTTGTTAAAAAGATAGTTTATTTTGTCTTAATAATTCCACTTTTTATTATTAATATTTTCGTTTTTTTAATTGTAGCAAATTTTTTTAATTTTTTTTAATTTTAAGATAACTTAAAACTCCAAAGTGAAACTACTCCCCAATTTGAATGAGTAGTTATTTTTTTTTATATATATTTTCGTTTTTTAATATAGCTAATTATAATATAACTATATTTATTAATTCAAATAGAGTAACCAATTAATTCAAAATTTAAGAAATTTTTTTAAGTTAAAAAGTTAATTTATTTTGTCTTAATATTGCTACTTGGCTTTTTGTGATTATGCCACTTGTATTAATAATATGCTTTTGTCTCTTCTTTTATTATATATAGGTTTTTGTTATTTAATGCATCTTTCTTTATGCCAACAAATATGGTCATAATCGCCATCAATATTTATATTCGACTATGTCTTTTAATTCGTATTATTTATCTCGGATCTAGAATTAACTATTCTTAACTAGGATTTACCCGTTCATTTCTTTTGATTGATTTGCTTAAAAAGTGTTTAACAACTTTTGAGTCAAACAATTTGGCGCCGTCTGTGGGAATTTTCTAGTTAAAACTTTAGTTCTCTCTAGTTCTAAAATTCAATTCCAACTATGGAGCGCCTTCAGGAAGCCAAACGAATTTAATACACCAAATGGTTTTTGTATTTGGTGCTAGTGTAAATGAGATACTTCTTTTTGTATTTTATTTTTTATTTTCCTTACTTCAGTTGCAGATCCATTTGTATGGGTCTAGGCCAGGAATTTTCGAAAAAGAAATATATTACGTTTATCCTTTAGTTCCAGTTTATAACAAGCAGCTAGAGTATATATGTCAGGAAAATCGGAGCGAACTGTGTATTTATAATCTATAAAGATGAATATAACTAGCCTCTTGCTTTTAAGCGGATCACCGTTGATCTACTCCATCTAAATTCTCCATTTTTAAATTTTATCCTTATAGTGAAGGTAACTTTCTTACCAAATCGATCTGCCCACCATCTAATTCTCTAAATTTGTATACTTGACGACCATAGTTATTTAAGGCGGCATGCATTTTAATTTCCTTCCGTTCGATAAAATGTGTACTACCCAATGATGAAAAGATGGTTTCCTTCTATATGTGTGTGCTTATTTATGAATACAACCCAAATTTTACAGTACAACTACTACTATTTTCCTAGTCCTCAGCTATTTTTGATGATGTGAAAGGACAACTTGGCAAACATCAATGGAACAAAGCTTAACAACAATATACATTTCTATAATTTAATTAATGCTCTCCACTTTTCACTTTTTTCTATTAAGTGCACTCCACTACCGTCCATAACAATTGATGTCTTCCTTGCAAGATTTGATTTGTCTATTCCTCCGATATGACTCGTAACCCGTCGTCAATCAAGTCACAGGGACTTTTCAAATAAAAGAACAAAGGCGATAAAAATATCATGCAAGAATTCATAAGCTATTGGCCGAGTTTGACGGGTGTCAGCTCGACCAGATACCCCGAGCACAAGACATCGAAATAAGCGGCCTTGCCAAACTGGTAGCGGCCACTAAAAGCATAACCAGAGGAGTGAACGTGGCCACTCCTCTCCACTCGCCGACCTATCAAATCGAGGTAACGAACAATTTCATTTGGTTTAACTCACTATTTTTCTAAATGGAATAGAAGCAGTGGCGTTCTCCCAGATACACGAACAGGAAATGCATCGTATTCTCCAATACAAGCAAAGTTAAGCAAACTGGGACTCCCCTAGGAAATACATCATATTCTCCAATACAAGCAAAGTTAAGCAAACTAGGACTCCCCCGGGAAATACATCATATTCTCCAATGCAAGCAAAATTAAGTAAACTGGGACTCAGGCTAAGTGCCTTCGCCATTACTATATTACAGTTAGACCTCGCTCGAACTGGAACTCAGGCTAAGTGCCTTCGCTATTACTATATTATAGTTCGACCTCGCTCGAACTGGGACTCAGACTAAGTGTCTTCGACTTCGCTCGAACCGGGACTCAGGCTAAGTGGCTTCGCCATTACTATATTACAGTTCGACCTCGCTCGAACCGGAACTCAAGCTAAGTGCCTTCGCCATTACTGTATTATAGTTCGACCTCGCTCGAACCGGAACTCAGGCTAAGTGCCTTCGCTATTACTATATTATAGTTCGACCTCGCTCGAACTGGGACTCAGACTAAGTGCCTTCGTAATCGCCATATTATAATTCAACCTCGCTCGAATTGGAACTCAGGCTAAGTGCCTTCGCAATCACCATATTACAGCTCGACCTCGCTCGAACTGGACTCAGGCTAAGTGCCTTCGCCATTACTATATTACAGTTCGATCTCGCTTGAACTGAAACTCAAGCTAAGTGCCTTCGCCATTACTATATTACAGTTCGATCTCGCTCGAACCGGAACTCAGGCAAAGTGCCTTCGCCATTACTATATTACAGTTCGATCTCGCTCGAACTGGAACTCAGGCTAAGTGCCTTTGCCATTACTATATTACAGTTCGATCTCGCTCGAACCAGAACTCAGGCTAAGTGCCTTCGCCATTACTATATTATAGTTCGACCTCGCTCGAACTGGGACTCAGGCTAAGTGCCTTCGCAATCGCCATATTGCAGTTCGACCTCGCTCGAACTGGGACTCAGGCTAAGTACCTTCGCAATTACTATATTGCAATTCGATCTCGCTCGAACCGGAACTCAAGCTAAGTGCCTTCACCATTACTATATTACAGTTCGATCTCGCTCGAACCGGAACTCAGGCTAAGTGCCTTCGCCATTACTATATTATAGTTCGACCTCGCTCGAGCCGGAACTCAGGCTAAGTTCCTTCGCTATTACTATATTATAGTTCAACCTCGCTCGAACTGGGACTCAGGCTAAGTGCCTTCGCAATCGCCATATTATAGTTTGACCTCGCTCGAACTGGGACTCAGGCTAAGTGCCTTCGCAATCGCCATATTACAGTTCGACCTCGCTCGAACTGGGACTCAGGCTAAGTGCCTTCGCCATTACTATATTATAGTTTGATCTAGCTCGAACCGGAACTTAGGCTAAGTGCCTTCGCCATTACTATATTACAGTTCGATCTCGCTCAAACCGGAACTCAAGCTAAGTGCCTTCGCCATTACTATATTACAGTTCGATCTCGCTCGAACTGGAACTCAGTCTAAGTGCCTTCGCCATTACTATATTACAGTTCGATCTCGCTCGAACCGGAACTCAGGCTAAGTGCCTTCGCCATTACTATATTATAGTTCCGACCTCGCTCGAACTAGAACTCAGGCTAAGTGCCTTCGCCATTACTATATTGCAGTCCAACCTCGCTCGAACTGGGACTCAGGCTAAGTGGCTTCGCCATCAAAGTATAACAAAGTTCGACCTCGCTCGAACTAAGTTACAGGCTAAGTGCCTTCGCCATCATAATATAACAAAGTTCGACCTTGCTCGAACTAAGTTATAGGCTAAGGGCCTTCGCCAAAGAAGAAGAATTCGACATCGATCGAATTACGACGGGTTAACATTTCGATAAGTCGAAATAACACCCTTTAAGGCCAAAGGCCTTCTCCGAAAAGAAGAGTTCAACCTCGATCGAATTACGACGGGTTAACATTTCGATAAGTCGAAATAACACCCTTTAAGGCCAAAGGCCTTCTCCGAAAAGAAGAGTTCGACCTCGCTCGAATTACAACGGGTTAACATTTCGGCCTTAGCTTGAAATAACACCCCTACGGCCAAGGGCCATTACTAAAAGAAAGGATTCGACCTCGCTCGAATTACAGCGGATTAACACTTCGGCTTTTGCCCGAAATAACACCCCTACAGCCAAAGGCCATTGCCAAAAGTAATAATTCTACTTCACTCGAATTTGACTCTCATTCGACCTAGCTCGAACTTGATTCACAACTAGGCCTCGTTCGAATTGAATAGGGCAACGCGAAAATGAAACAATAAGCACTGCTAGCATCCAGATTATGTTGGGAATACAAGAAAATGAGAGTGAGAGAAGTTCTGGTCTCACCTACAATTTAAGTCCATGACCCAATGCACCTGCATAAAATTAGTGGTCACACTATTCTCGACAGCATTCCTCCTAATAGCAACAGTTTTTACCCTTCAAATTTAAATGCCCTCTTTCTACGCTGCTATGAAGTCTCGACGATCAGTGGCAGATCTTGTTAAGGCTTTGTCTGCAGCAGATAAAGTCAAGAGAATTGTTGTCATTTATAACATTCTCGTGCCTTTGATAGTGATGATAATGTTTTCTCGTCTATTGGTGGGCATATAATTCACGTGGCACCTAATGCCTGAAACTGATGGATTGCCTCATCACCTGACACATATCCCTTTGAAGGACTCTCCATTGAGTGATTGTGGCGGATTATGTGGTGACCTTGATATCCAAATAGAGCTTGAAAATAGCGGCGTGTTTTCTGATCTCTATGTGGTAAAGGGCACGGAAATCGGCCGTGAAATAGCGTCTGTTCATTTGGATGAACCAGCAGTTAAATATATGGAAGATAAAATTGTCTCCTTCGCCGGTTGTTGTCCTTGTTGGTGCTATTGTTCATTATAGTCTTAAAGTTATCCGTGGGAATATTCCACAACTTGTTACTCTGCCATCTGCCTTTCACCGATGGTCTGTTTCAAACTACCCATCCAAATTTCTCGAACTACGATTAATAAAGTCCGCTCATCAAACTCGACCAAAAGGCGACCTCGATAAGCGGATGGACTAAATGTATGGGTCAAAATTATATCAGAGAAATTCGGCACGAGGTCGTGGTCGTGGTCGGACAGGCCAAGGTCGGAACGTCATCAATGGTCGTGGTCGGACGAACCAAGGTCGAATCATCATCAAACATCTAGTTTGCTTTGGAAAACTCAAAAGGACTATTATAAATTGCACCTTGTTTAGGATTTTCTAGGGATACCCCCTTATAAATAGGAGGGGTAGACTTCCCATAAAGGGGGCTCTCTCCCTCTTCCTCTTTCTAGAAAATATGTAAACACACTTCTCCAAAGAAATGAGAGGATATGAGATCCAATACCTTCATCAGATCCAAAAAGGGTAATAAGGTTCTTGTATTTGTCTATCATTCATCTTTATGAAAAGAAAGAAGATCCGTCTCACCCAAGATCGGGTGAACCTTTTCCTTTATTCATATTTTTGTTATTTAATGCATCTTTCTTTATGCCAACAAATCTGGTCTTAATCGTCATCAACATTTATATTCGACCATGTCTTTTAATTCGTATTATTCATCTCGGATCTAGAGTTAACTATTCTTAACTAGGATTTACCCGTTCATTTCTTTTGATTGATTTGCTTAAAAAGTGTTTAACAACTTTTGAGTCAAACAAATACCGACCAAAATCGGTTGGAAAACTGAAAAAATCGATCGATTTCCAGTTTACTATTGGTACATTTTGGTTTAAGACTTTCTTTTAATTTATTTGTACTCTTTAATTGCATTTTCGCGCAAAAATAACTAACATATTTCGGTCTATTTTATTAAAAATATAAAATTACCGAACGAAGTCGGACGGTTTTATAAAATGACTGATTGAAATTGGTCTTTTTTTTAAATATAATTTTATCAGTCGATTTTTTGAATATTAATTTTAGTTTATTTTATATGAAAAACCAACCGATTTCGGTCGGTTTCTTAAAAATTAATTTTTGCGGGATACCAAAATAGTTTTCCATATTTTTGTGAAAAAAAAAGCCGACGAAGTCAATCGGTTTCGTAAAAAAAGTTTAAGAATAAAATATTTTTAAAAACCGATCGACTTGGTCCGTCGGTTGGCCGCGGTCGATTTTGGCCGAAATTCTGAGTAGTGTATACTATGTAAGCTAATTCGGAATATTTACTTAAGTTTATGAATTATGGACTAGAATAAACGGATTAATTAATATTTGACTATTAGCTCAACAACAGATTTCTATTTTTGAATAATAACCGATTTATCAATTATGTTTGTGATACTGATTGAATCTTAACTGAGATCATAGGAAGCATATAGGCGATATTGAACGGTTTTTGGTCAAGAAAGCTTTTTCTTAGCAAATAAGTGTTGGTTTATATTCTTTATCATTGAATGAAAAAATTGTTGTTCGCTATTTTATTTTTAGTACTATACTTTTACATACTCCTGAAACGAAATGCAATAAGTAGTGATTTTAGAATTTTTAATATGGTGGATTAACATCTTTAAAACAAACATATCCAGCAGCTGACATGGGATATGTCAAGGCAGTGTCCTCATCACTAAAGAGACATGTAGTGCTTCATCTCTCACTTTCTCTATCATTGCCGTACTCCTCTTACCATCTTTTTGCCTAAAAAATTAGCTGTGCTGACAATCAAAAGTAGGCACAAAGCCAAACTTGCATGCCTTTTATTAATTTTTGTTGGGTATTTTTTCTTGCTTTTTCTGTCAATGACTCATCATTTGTCTTATTGCAAGCTAATCACATCTCAGTCTAGGCAACAGTTCAATAATAAAGACAGCATGCAATACTAATTAATTCCTTGTCTTGTTTTTTTTTTTTCATTTCTTAGATCACTCACACTAAGAAATTTTATTACTAAGAAATTTATTACTCTATTATTTAACCAAAAAATAAATTTTTGACCAAAGCTAGAATTTAGAAGAATCGGTTACTAATAATCGAAAAAGTATGTAAAGAAAAGAATTTGAAAATGATATTATTAGAAAGCAAGAAAAATAAAGTATATTCCAATAGTCACTTGTGTCTCAACTGATTACATATCTCCTTTTATAGGTCCTTTGGGAATGCACGTTATGCCTAAGTCATAATGAGGCTATTACGAGTAATTAATAACATTAAATACTACGTTACATAATCATTAGATTGAATATATATATTCTTTAACGGCTTTAGCATTTAATACCTTTTACATGCCGTATTTGCACCCTTTTCTTTAGCCAGGTTCAACCTCTGATAGTAAGCAACCTCCACTTCCAACCGAGATGTTGTGAGTTTGAGTCTTCCCAAGAGCAAGGTGGGAAGTTCTTGGAGGGAAGGATGCCGAGGGTCTATTTGGAAACAGCCTCCCTACTCCAGGGTAGAGGTAAGGTCTGCGTACACACTACCCTCCCCAGACCCCACTAAGTGGGATTATACTGGGTTGTTGTTGTTGTTGTCTTTAGCCAGGTTCATTCTTCTCATTACTCGTATGTAAATAAGCTTAAACAGGAACGGGCGTTGATCCTCTCATCTCGTGCCTCTTCCTTTTTCCTTACTCGCGCCTATTTCATAATTCTTGAACCGTAGCTAAGTATAACTCACTGACCATTCCACGTGTCATGACACGTCACCACGAATACAATTTTCCCTAATTACATCTATATCAAGTCGTACATAAGAATGATCGTTATAGATCTGTTAAGCAGCAGGGCAATCTACCAAAGATTCATATGCAATTATCAATTTTCCCTATTAGACAAGATTGCAAAGATTTAACATGGGGATTTTTCCTTTTTGTTTTTGATAAGTACGATGACTAAGATGTGATTATTTATACAAAGATTGAGATAACATTTTTGTGGTTAGTAAATATAATCTCACTCACTATCAAGTATCAACATCCAATTAATCAATTACTTATATTTCAAACTAGTTGAGGTTGGCTATGTGATTTTCTGAATCCATTTCTCTTTGTTCAAAGACATATCTTGTTTTGCGATAAACTTTCTAAATCTCAAATCTCATCAGCAGTCAAATTCCAATAATTCATATAAAAATACACAAATCTTCACTCAACTTTTGGTGTATTTTTTTTTCAAAAGGAACTTATAGTTCAAACTCTATTGTCATTGAGCTGTAAATTTACCCAAAAAATGTTGTTACATTGGATATGTCCTATGTCAGTTGGTAAAATCTAACTCTTCCCTTGTCTGGCAGCAAAAACAACATTACAGGCCAAACAAAACAAATAGCCAAACGTGCTCTGCTTAAGATCTGTTGAGAGAAAGAGAGAGAGGGGTCTAGATCCAATTAGTATTAATTAGCTAAGCAAGGATCTTTTTTAGTTCGAGGCGTAACTATTAATATTCGGTAGCCAAATAAACTATATATAACGGGTATACAATATCATTTTTTCTTTCCTAAAATTACACAACTCGGACATAGCACATCCTTACCTAGAGGTTTTAAGTTGTAAGTGAAATGAAGATTTTTATATAAAGTGATTTTCCTCTTTAGTACACCAACTTGCTGTGAATTCAGATTAATCGAATTCAGTAAATGTCAAACACCAAATATTTAAAAAAAAAAAAACAACATAAAAACTGATGCAGATGGAAACACAGCCCAGAAATACATTGGCTTAGTATAGAATCATGTCTCAACAATTACTGCTACTTGTCCCTGTGTGTTTGTGTATGAAAATGAGAAGAGAAGAAAACAGAGATGCCACTAAGCTTATGCACTTCGGCTTGATTTCTTATCAAGTTAGGACGAAATTTGTTATTACAAGGCATTTCCGGTACAAAAAACATTAGCAGTAACTAGAAAGTATAGCTTCTGGTTTTGGGAGAGTCAGCAATTTGAAGAGTCTGTTCTATGAGTTTACGAGCTTTTTTGCTCCTAATCTCCACTCTCATGCTTTCACTCTTCTCAATCTTATCGTAAGATTCCTTCATTTTCAGAGACCTCCTCAATTTTGTCTTCAAGTTCACCATTAATCTCTCAAATCCCATCATCTCCACTCTATTTCTTCTCAATTTAATTGCCTGCAAAAGAAAAAACCTGTAAATATCAATCTCAGAAAGACTCAAAGGTTAAACACAGAAAAGACAGGAAAAACAAAGAGAAAGAAGTATACCAAGAAAGTAAAGAAAAAGCACAAAAGGGTGACTGTTTCTTGTTGGGAAGAGGAGTAAGGCTAAAAGGAACTTAGAGTGATGGTAGTAGGCACGGAATATAAACAAGACGCTGCTTTTATAGTGTGGACTAACAAATAAATGAGGATTTCCCTAATTTTATACTATTCCATTGTCTCGTAATGTCAGTCACAGTTAATAAAAATAGTTTTCTCAAATTAATTATCATTTTAGAAGTTCGAAACAAAATTGGTTATTTTTTTCTTTTTTACCCTTAGAATTGTTCTTAAAGATGGAGATAACACATAAATATATCTGATGAAGCGAGATTTTATTTTAAGATATAAATAAAGGTAAAATAATCTAATCCTTTTGTTAATTAATGTTTCTTAAGGGACGTGTTTACACGACAGATAATTTGAGATAGAGGAAGTAATATTTAGTTAATTACAAGTAGGGTGGGGGTGGGTGGGGAGTGGGGGTTAATTGGTTTTAGGTGACGTTTGGAGAAAAGCCAAGTGAGGGAGATAATGTGAATGAATAACGGATGGATATCATGCAATGAAGGCTTTTTAACAGGTTTTAAAGTGGACCATGCATTTCAGTTATACTTGGGGTAAGAAAACGACGTTGACTCCTCTCTTGGATGAATTCTATAAAAAGTTTAAATCTAGTAAAAATAATTTATTACTTTTGGGATACAAAAAAAAAAAAAAAGGAAGAAAGTAGATGGTGAGAATTGAACTCACACTTAGAGAGTCTCATGTTTATTGCATGCTTCCTCGGTTCACTTTAAGTTATTTTTTGGTTTTTTTTTTTGTCAATAATATTTGATTTTTTCAGATATAATTTTTTTTTTAAAGTTGCCCTTGGAGTAAATAGCTCAGGAGTAATTATATTTCCAACGAGAATTTAAGGTTAATATGTTCAATTTCATTATTAATTAATGCTAAAAGATGAATTTTTTAATTTGTGCGAAAAGAGCCCAAAAAATCACTTAAAGTGATGGGAGGAAGTAACTTGGTGGTAAAATATATAACTTTTTCTTTTTTCAATTTTTTGTTTAGGACATAAGAGTAGTAACTAATAAAAAAGTGCAACAAAGAAGAGAGGCGGTACAATCGGTGAAATTTGAACTTACTATTACAATGCATAGTGAAATTGCAAATCTTGACCATAGTAAATATTTTTGTTTGCTTTGGCTAAGCATTTTCCTTGGATTATTCTTTCTTTTTAATTTTTAATGACGACATTAACTATCTAACAGATTTTGGCATTTTCCATATAGTCCCGGATTATCCTTGTATTACAATGGTAATGTGGACTACTTATTTTATCATCTTTCAACTAGCACTAAAAACGTAGGATTCTGAATTGCTGTAGGAGCTTGAGATTGTTTACTGTCTTGCTAATAGAAAATTATTTATTCTGTCAAATATTTTAATTGAAAAAGAACAGAGTTCTAACAATAGCAAATATTTGACAGAAATATCCCAACTCATTATTGATTTAACTTATCCAAAAGTAGTTCAATTTGTCCATTTGACACCCCTACCGTGGGACTTGGGCATGGGATTGCCTATTCAGAATTATGGACGCCGAACAGTGTTAATATAGTCGATTTTACAAAGTAGTGGCAGCATTATGGGTAGAGACTATTATGGTGTGCTTAAGAGCTATGGGCTCTTTGTTGGAATCTCAAGGCTATCTACTTTCCAAAAATTTCAATAACTTTTATTTAGCGACGCTTCTAAAATTAGCTTATTTTTTAAAGTAGTTTTCTCAAAAGCAATATTCAAGAAAGTGCTATTTTTAGTAAGAAATTGACTAATTAATTAAAAAAATATTTTTAAGCACCAATTAATATTTGGTCAGACTTTTAAAAAATTACTTCTAAATATATTTTTTTCATAAATATTTTTCGAAAAATAATTTGAAAAAAAAACTACTTTTTGCTGACTCAATAGCATTTTTATAAATTTTTGGTCAACCACCTTAATTTTGAAAAAAACCCCATATTTAACCAATAAAAAGTACTTTTGGCGCAAAAAAACTTGGCCAAACATACTTATAATTATCATCTATTCATACTTTTTCTGAACAATGACATATAGTTTATGTTGAAGTATTACAGTCTTTACATTCAATGATAGACTGGTGGAACTTTTTTTTATTTTTTGTGCAAAAGATGGCACAAGAGAAGTTCTAGAAAGGCAACACCCACACTTATTGGTGTGTATTCGAATCGGTTTATCGATAAATCGAATAGATTATTTGTTACCGAAATCGAAATCGAAATCGAAAAAATTGAAACCTTATTGAAATGATAACGATAAGCATATGTACAAATCGATAATCAATAAGTAATTATTGATAAGGGTCAAAATCGAATCGATAAATCGGACGCACACCGGCGCAGTTATTTCTGAAATAATCGACTGTACCACCCTATCACAATCAGTTAAAAATCAACCCATTTTTTCTTTATTTATTTTCAGAGTATTGAGTGTTTACCCTCATCATTCTTAATTTGACTTCATGTGGTTATAAAAACTGTGCTCTTACTTAGATAGCGATAGTTGATTAAAAAGTAGTAATTCTTTTTATATTAGAATACGGCACTAAAATTCTTGACAAGTACAGTAGAGATTCTGTAAGACATGAAGAAAAATACAAAAGGAAGAAAAAGAATGAATGGGTGAAGGTACTTAATATCATAAATGGAGGCAATCGGCTTGGCTTTCTCACCATAAATTTGCCTATGTCGAGTCCTCTTTACGACAATTGATTGATTGAGCAGACGTATATTCACCAAAAGTGGACCAGAGCCCAGAAGCCTCTTTAATAAAACAAGCTTTTTTTGTGTGATTATTCCTTCATTTATTCACCAATTATTTGAAAAGCTGTCGTGGAGAGTGTTCACTATTGTCTCAGTTATGTATTGCTTATGGGGTTATAGTGTTGATTGGTTAGACGCAAAGGACAGTTTCCCATATGGAATTTGGAAAAAGGGAGAAGATATAACTTTTGGGGTTATAGAGTTGACTGAGACAGGGTATTAAAACAAATCAACTTGTTTTTACTATGAGTAACTGTCTATAGATTACTTTAATAACCAAAAAGTACAGAAATTTTGTTTCTCCTTATAAGTTTGTAGGTATATAAATTTTATTAAAATTAAATTCATAAAGTAAGTTGGAGTATATTTTAAATTCAAGATACATTGGTTCAAATTATGATCGGGTAGTTTGTTCCTAATTATGCTATGTGACTTTTTCTTAAGCTGCCACTTGGTTTAAGGAGAGGGCTTTTTCCTCTCCTTTTAATAATATATAGATTATGGGCTAATATAATTGAATTAATTATATACGTCTAATATATATGGATTAAATAAATAAGTC
Organism: Nicotiana glauca; assembly: GCA_026770625.1. NCBI lineage: Eukaryota > Viridiplantae > Streptophyta > Magnoliopsida > Solanales > Solanaceae > Nicotiana > Nicotiana glauca. Next base: position 14,808 of record MU758145.1, read on the forward strand.
TTAATTCATTGGGTTATTCCATTTAATTGGGCTAAAGTGATAAGCCCACTTTATTAAGCCCAAGATATCATCTCCCTAGAGGCCCAGTTTGGTGTCATGTGTCATATGACGTGGCACGCCAACTCAAGCGGAAGAGCCAATAGGATCATGCCACGTGTCAAAATGACAAAGCGTGCCAAGCCACCTTAAAAGGCTAACGAAACTGCACCACGTGAACAAGTGACATGTTCTGGCCAATCAAATGCCGCCTTCTCACACTTCGATTTAATTGGTCGGAAAGAGTTTGTTCTTGTCATAACTCTTCCCTCCCACAACTATAAATAGGAGTCTGTTAACCCAGGAAAAAAACACCAGAAGTTATAACAAGAAGATACAAGGGAGCTCGTGTATCAAAGGCCACAATTCTCTGCAAACAAGTGTACAAGCGTTCAAGCACTTCAACACAAATTTCAAGTATTCAAGATCAAGAACGAAATCAAAACAAATACAAGGCATTCAAGATCAATGCTACTTGTTCGTTACAAAATCTGTGGCAACAATCAAAGCATTTACGATGGAATCAAATTCAAATTCAAGATCAAGCTGAAAGGCCCTTGAATTTAAGTTGGGAAAGTAGAATAAGAGGATTTATAGAGATTGTAACACTCAAATATTTGAAATTAAATTCTTAAAATTCTATTAATCGAGAAAAATTCTTAAAATTCTAGCATGTGACTATTTTCCCCAAATTTCTATTAATAAGGTAAAAAATCAATAATGGCATCAAAGTGCCGTATTTATGTCATTCTCGCTTTACCAAATGTCACATGTTATCGAATGGAAGTACGTAACATGTAAAGATTATTATATATTGTCCAAAAATCATGTCTTTTGTAGGCAGAAAATCGGGCTTGCTTGCTGCACCATCATGTAGATTTTTCATGTGGCACCCAGTTGTATCATTCATTGAACTTGTATTCATTTAAAAAAAAAAAGAAATTAACTGATATCCAATTTTTGAATAACTTTAGATGCATACTTTTTATTGTTCTTCTTTATTGTTATTTTTTTTTCTTTTTCTTTGTGCTTAGAGATTCTTCTTCTTAGTTGCAAAATGATTTTGTTAAATTTGTAGTTGTTTTTGTTAAAATTCAAAAAACAAGTTTATGTTTCAGAACTTAAGATTCGAAATTTGAAGTTGTCTTCACTAGATTGAACTTTTTAAGATTCAATTTTCTGAAGTTGCATTTGAAAGATAAAAGATTTTCATATTTGATTTTTGAAGTTGCTCGGAAGAGATTGAACTACTTCTCTCTTAACAATATCTTTACATTCTCTCTCTAAAAATCTCTCTCCCTTCTCTCTAAATGACAAACTCCGCTGCAGACCTTACCGGCCCACTGACCAAATGGCTAACCCAGCGGCTAATTTTCTCACTGACACAAGATGAGCCGCCGCTGAAAATTCAACCACAGTTCCAACCCCTAACGAAATCAACCACCAAAAATCTTTTGATGCCAGCCAAACACCCAATTCCTCAGATAACAACATCCAAAATCACACCCAGCATCTTAATCGCAATCCTTACCCAAAAATTTTGAGCAATTTCGATCAACCCCAACCCAAAACTTGTCACACAAATGACGTAAATCAAGGTGACCAACAGTACATGCAACCACAAAATAGCAAACAAATACCTGAAACTAAACTCCCTAATTAACAAAATGAATTTGCTCAAGGGAGTAATTATAGCAAAAGCAAGCAAATGGTATCTAAACCAATCTTTGCCGCCACTGTCCAAACCAATCTCCAATACAGGAATCAGGCCACATGTAGTTTAGGATCGGTCGGCAAAATATGCCGGTGGAGGCTTCTCAAGAATGGACGCGATATTTAGGACGGGATGAATGGTTAAGGTCTGATACGACTGTGGGAACTGGAGCGAGATCACTCCTGTCGAGATGGCCGTTGCTCGTCGATTTACCTGCAGATAAGCAAATACAAGCATATATTGTGCATAACTTAAATGTGATGTAAATGCCTATCAGACCATGAATGTTGTCTTTGGATGGTTAGGATGACGTCCTTAAACCATGATGTTCTGGGCCATGAAGCGTATAACAATAAAGGATTCGCAAGCCATGAAATAATGCTCTCGGGCTATGAGAATGATGCTTTTGAACCATAATGCCTTTGAATAATGATATGCAAAAGATTAAAGGGATCCTTAGGCCATGACATGACGTTCTCGGGCTATGCAAATGGTGCCTCCGAACAATGTCGCCCTCAAATAGTTTGGCAATCTTTCAGCCCATGTAATGCAGTATTTGGCGATCTTTCAGCCCATGAGATGCAATAGGTGGCGATCTTTCAGCCATGTAAATGTAAATGAAGTGGCAATCTTTCAGCCATGCAGGACGTAAATGAAGCGGCAATCTTCTAGCCATGCAGAACGTAAATAGGCGGCGATCTTTCAGCCATGCAAAATGTAAAGGTGACGATCTTTCAGCCATGCAAATGTAAATAGGGTGGCGATATTTCAGCTATGCAGAATGTTAATAAGGTGGCGATCTTTTAGCCATGCACAATATAAATAAGGTGGCGATCTTTTAGCCATGCAGAACATAAATGAAGTGGCGATCTTTCAGCCATGCAAAATGTAAAGGTGGCAATCTTTCAGCCATGCAAATGTAAATAGGGTGACGATCTTTCAGCCATGTAGAATGTCAATAAGGTGGCGATCTTTCATCCATGCAGATGCAGATGGAGATAGTGTCTAGCCTCGGAAGGCAGAACGGTAGCCTTATGCAATGCAGAAAATGCATATGGAGACAATGTTTAGTCTCGGAAGGCAGAATGGTAGACTTATGCAGTGCAGAAATGAAATAAAATGGCTAATGGTAATAGAGTTTTCTTAGCTGATAATAGGTTGCGATAGTTTTGACTGCTGGGGATATTATGATATAGGGCATATCACCGGTGTACGTGGATAGCAAATGCTGGTAAATGCAACCATTCTGAGAGTTGTATTCCTGAACAACATTTATCTCGTAAGTGTGTAGTATGTCAGATGCTTTCGCAATCCAAGTGTCTTCATCCAAAGAAAAATCGTGAGTTTTGTAGAGGAGAGGTTAGTTCGTATCCCCGCTGGCCTTGCTTGACCTGTTCGTCTTTGATCTGGTGATACGGTATGTATCATTGGGGGTAGCATCGTTGAACAAAGTGATTTTCATAATAAATATGCATGAATTTGTAAAAATAAGACATAAGTACATATTTAAGAACAACTTTTAGATGAACCAGCGATTGTGACGTGGCTCAAGACATTGCGACCTCTCTTGCTACAAAATTTTAAGGGTCCTCCTCAAAATTCTACCCCAGTTTAATGGGTTGATGCTTCTGACGGCTATTTGCGATGATTGGCTAAAATTACTTCAGAATTTTGAGTGTCCTCCTCAAAATTCTGCCCCAGTTTCTAATTTTGGGGGGAAATGAAAATTTTATTGAATTGTGACCGAACCCATAGGGCTGCCTATGAATCCCCTTAGGTCGGACATAGTTCAATTACAACATATATGGAAAACATAAAGATCACACGTAGTAACGTTTGACTGCATCTGAATTGATCGGTTTTGGCCAAACTTCTCCGTCCATTTTGGCAAGTATAAGGGCTCCTCCTGTCAGAACCTGGTGAACCATGTATGGACCTTTCCAGTTGGAAGAGAATTTCCCTTTGGCTATATTTTGATGCGGAAAATTTTTCTTTAATACCAACTGTCGTGGTGTGAACTGTCTCAGCTTGACTCTTTTGTTGAAGGCTCTGACATTCTGTTCTGATAAAGCTGACTATGACATATTGCGTTCATTCTTTTCCCATCTATGAGAGCTAGTTGCTCGTAACGACTCTTCACCCATTCTGCATCGTCGCGTTCATCTTCCTGTATGATCCTTAAGGAGGGAATTTCTACCTCGGCGGGAATGACGGCCTCTATTCCATAGACGAGCATATAGGGGGTTGCCCAGTTGATGTGCGGACAGTGGTGCGATACCCCAATAAAGCAAATGATAGCTTCTCGTGCCACTGCTTATGCTTCTCTATCATTTTCCTTAGTATCTTCTTGATGGTTTTATTGGCGGCTTCTACGGCCCCATTCATCTGAGGTCTGTAGGTTGTAGAATTTTTATATCCGATCTTGAAAGTTTCACAAATGGATTTTATCGTCACTATTGAGGTTGGAGCCATTATCAGTATTGATTGATTCTGGAATCCCAAATCGACAAACAATACATCGCGGACATAGTCTACCACGACTTTCTTAGTTATTGCTCTGTAAGATGCTGCTTTGACCCATTTGGTGAAATAGTCGATTGCTACCAGGATAAATCTGTGTCTGTTGGAAGCAGCGGGCTTGATAGGTCCAATAACATTCATTCCCTAGGCGGCGAACAATAAACTCAAGTAATTTTCCAGCGGGAACACCAAATGCACATTTGACGGGATTCAGTTTCAAGTTGTACCTTCGCAATCTGTCGAAAAATTTTCTCAAGTCTTTCATGTGATCAGTGGCCTTCTTGGACTTGATGATAACATCATCTACGTACACCTCGATATCCTTGTGTATTATATCATGAAAGATGGTAATCATATCCCTCATGTAGGTGCCCCCTGCATTTTTTAAACCAAACGACCTCATCTTGTAGCAATACATTCCCCACGGTGTAATGAAAGCCGTTTTCTCAGCATCTTCTTCATCCATCCAAATCTAGTGGTAACCGGCGAAACAATCCACAAATGACTGCAGCTCATCCTTGGCATAGTTGTCGATCAGGATGTGTATATTTGGCAAGGGGAAGTCGTCTTTCGGACTGGACTGGTTGAGGTCTCGGTAGTCGACACAGACTCTAACCTTCCCGTCCTTCTTTGGTACTGACACGATATTGGCTAACCATGTTGGGTATTCCACTACCCTGAGGACCTTGGCATTGACCTGCTTGGTGACTTCTTCCTTAATTTTCAGACTCATATCCGGCTTGAACTTTTTGAGCTTCTGCTTTACCGGTGGACATGTAGGATCGGTTGGCAATTTGTGAGCCACAATAGACGTGTTCAGGCTCGTCATGTCGTCATATGACCAAGCGAATATGTCTTCATATTCTCCTAGAAACTTTGTGTATTCCTTCTTTTTTGATGACGATACGTGAACACTGATTCACGTTTCCTTGGCATTTCCTTCATCCCCCAGATTAACAATTTCTGTCTCGTCTAGGTTGGACTTTGGTTTGTTTTCAAAATTCTCAACTTCCTTAACAATTTCTTCCGGTATGTCATCTTCTTCTGAATCTATATCCGTTTGTTGTGTTGTCTCATTGCATGTCACAATCATTGGTTCATCAAGATAAATAATAGTAATGCTGTATAAGTAGAGTAATAAGAGAAAATAATAAGAGTGTCGATTTATAAGAAAAATTGAATTGCTTTGATAAATTTCATAACTTTTTTGAACATTGAAGATCTTATTGCGGAAATTTAAAATGCGAAAGAAAAACTAGTAAAATTAAAAGATAGTGTATGATGCTTGTTCAACCTTGCTATCCCGAGGCTCGCCATGCTCTGGTGGTTCTGATGGTCCAGTTATTGAGGCATGCTCCTTCACTCGAAGCTTGTATGGAGGGGCCTTCCTCCCCCTCCTCCTCCTCAAGAACGACACAACAATCCATATCATCATCTTCTAGGAACAATTTCTTCACCGCTGCTAGTGCTTCTTCTTCTTTTGACCCATAGATAACATCGGCTGATTGGAAAGTCTATTCCAAGTGTGGTATTGGCTGCTCCAGAGGATAGTAAGGACTGCGCCATGGTGGCGACCAGTTGTTGAATTCTTCCCAAGTATACTCATATCCCGGGCCAAAGGTGGTGCCATGCTTCTTGAGTTTTATAGGCTTAGCGATTCCTTGGAGGTTCTTGTCAAGCCCTTTACCCGGTTCGTACCCACTCCAATTCAATATGCTCTCGATTTTGTTGTCCCACCATTTGTCGTTGTCAACGGCGTTGACTCACTCGATGTGGTGATAGGTCTCCCCACCTATCTTTCTTCTGCCTTCGATTGCTGGGATGGTCTGGTGACTGTATATAGGATTTCTACTATCGCCGTGAATGATCACCTCCTGGTGATTCCACTCAAACTTTATCGCCTGATGTAGTGTTGCTGCTACGGCCCCAACAGCATGAATCTATGGTCGTCCTAACAGCAGATTATAATATGTGGGCACGTCTATCACTTGAAAATCCAGATCGAACCAAGTAGGCCTCATTTGCAAACACAGACTAATTTCCCCAATGGTGGACATTTGGGAGCCGTTGAAAGCTTTTACGTTGATGGCCCCGTCTTTGATCTCGTGCAATCCCTTTCCCAACATCCTGAGTGTTACCAACGGACAAATATTGAGGTTGGATCCCCCATCAATCAGGACTCTGGTAACAAAATAATCTTCGCATTGCACGGTGATGTGCAATGCCTTGTTATGACCCAACCCTTCTGGTGGCAACTCATCTTCATAAAAAGTGATCTTGTGACTTTCCAATACCTATCCTACCATGTTAGCCATCTCTCCGCCGGTGATGTTGCTTGGCACATATGCTTCACTCAGCACCCTTAACAAGGCATTCTTGTGTGCATTAGAATTTTGTAGCAAAGCAAGGATAGAAATTTGCGCCGGTGTTTTGTTCAGCTGATCAATGACCGAGTATTCCTTGGCCTGTATCTTTCTCCAGAGATTATCCAACCCAGCCTCGGTGATGGTTGGCCGTCTAGAAGCCTGCTTGCTCGACTCAGCCAGATGTTTCGGGGTATAAGCTCTACCAGTTCTCGTTATACCCTGTGTTGCAATAGCTTCTCCGAACATAACCTTGCCTTTCCTTCTTGCCTCGGCTATGTAGCCCATGGTATAGCCTTTGTATGGAATGGTGTTATAGCTGATATTGCCACTAGAATTGGCGTGGCTATCTTTACTCTGAACACTGCATGTACATTAGGCGGTAAAACTGCAACTTCGAATGGTATAGGTGCCTTTGCTGGAGATATGAATTCGACCTCAATTAGAGTTGGCGTCTTTGTAGATAGTGGCGCTTCAAACTCCAGCGGTATGGACATATTTACCTCGGCATCCCTAGATGGCTGAATCTGGACTATGATCGGATTAAGGGTGACTATTGGTTGCTTTAGTTCATCACCTTCTATGATCAAACCGATTGATCCTTTGGCATCCCAATCATCCTCTATTTCAATCAGGTGAACGCCTCCTCCCTTGTGGTCAGGCAGAGGGTTATTGCGGAAATTTAGAGCAAGCTCCTTTGCCACAATAATCTTGTTATCAATTAGAGTCTGGATTTTATCTTTCAGAGAATGGCATTCGTCAATGGTGTGTCATTTCATGCCGGAATGGTATACATAGGATTTATTTGGATTAACCCACTGAGAAGGGTTCTCAGGGGTTACACCAGGGATAGGGGTGACATAACCAGCAGCTTTAAGTCTTTCATACAACTGGTCGATAGGTTCAACAATAGCCGTATACTGTTTTGGAGGTCTCCGGTCAAAATTTGGTCGATGTCTAGGGAAGTTTTGGCGTGCAGGTGGGGATTGATAATGGGCTGGTTGAGTATCGTAGGCTTGGTAAACATGTACGGGTTGGGAATATTTGGGTGAAGTAGGCTGGTATGCGGGTGGTGGAGTTTGGTAAGAGGGTGAGGATGCTTGGTAGTTTGGATAGGCTGATATGTGAGTGGAGGCATTGGGTAGGTTTGGTATTTGATGGGAGATTTGGTTCTTTGTGCAACCATTACGGCTCCTACATCCCTTTTCTTGGACACACCTCCTGACTGTAAGTCCTTATTTGTAGCTTGCAAGGCCTCGAAGTTCGTAACCATACCTTTTTTATTCCCTCTTCAATCCTTTCACCTAGCTTGATAATGTTCGAAAATTTATGGCCTTCGATCATCATTAGCCTTTCATAATATTATGGTTTTTGAGCCCGAACGAAGAATTTGTTCATTTGTTCTTGTTCTAAGGCAGGTCTAACCTTAACAGCTTCGGACCTCCAATGAGTAGCATACTCGCAGAATGTTTCTTTAGGCTTCGTCTTTAGATTTTGAATGTATAATACATTCGGTGCATTCTCCGTGTTGAACCTGAACCTGTCCATAAAGTCGGACGCCATGCTTACCCAGTTTGGCCACTTCTTTGGATCTTGTCTAATGTACCAAGATAAAGCATCTCCATTCAGGCTCCTCATGAAAATCTTCATGCGGATTTTCTCGTCTTTTCTTGCTCCGACCAGCTTGTCACAATATGTTCTCAAGTGGACCCTCGGATCCCCTATACCATCAAACATCTCGAACTTCAGAGGTTTGTACCCCTCGGCCAGTGCGACATCGGGCTGTTTGCAGAGATCTTCATAGTTCAACCCTTCAATTCCTTTGTTTTCTTCAACACTCTGGATCTGGCTAGTCAATTTCTTAAGTTCCTCCGCCAGGTTATTGATAAGCAAATATTTATCATCTGACTCAGGTGTGCTTGAGGTGGGCTGGGTGGAGTGTGGCATAGTCTCCACGTAGATGAGGGTGTTATGGTGGGTGTGGCTGTTATCATTTGTAGAGTTTTGTGGTTCTGTGATGAGTAGCAGGGTATTATTGGAAGTATGGCAGGTGTTGCAGTGGTGGTTGTGAGCACGTGATTTTTGCTTCATATGAGAATTATTCCCAAAGTTTCAAAATAAATAGTTTTGCATTGTG
>MU758146.1:15897-32571 GCA_026770625.1 Nicotiana glauca
AGAAATCAATATCCCTGTCGAGCGGCATACCCCGCAGGTCTGAAGGAAAAACCTCTAGGAACTCCCGGACAATAGGAAAAGAGTCAATAGAAGGAACCTTCGTGCTGGAATCACGAACATATGCCAAATAAGCTAAACACCCCTTGCTCGACGTCGAGCCTTAACATATGAAATAACACTGCGAGTGGCCTGACCTGGGGTCCCTCTCCACTCCAATCGGGGTAAATCTAGCAAGGCCGAGGTCACGGTCTTGGCGTGACAATCCAAGATAGCATGATACGGGGACAACCAATCCATCCCCAATATAACATCGAAATCCACCATGTCTAAAAGCAATAAATCAACACGGGTCTCAAGACTCTCAAACACTACCACACACGAACGATGAACTCGACCGACCACTATAGAATCATCCACTGGTGTAGATACATAAACAGGGATGCCCAAAGCATCACTAGACATAGCCAAGTAGGGTACAAAATAAGACGACACATATGAATATGTAGACCCAGGGTCAAATAGCAGTGAAGCATCCCTATCACATACCAGAATAGTACCTGTAATGACAGCATCTGAAGACTCAGCCTCTGGACTGGCTGGCAAAGCATAATACCGGGGTTGGGCCCCACCTCCCTGAATTATGTCTCTGGGACGATCAGCTACTGGCTGACCCCTACCTCTGTTGGTCCGAGCTCTACCTCTACGGTCTCTACCTCCACCTCTATGATCCCTACCCTAGCCTCTAGCTGGCTGGGCGAGCTGTGGATCACCTGATGCCTGAATCATGGGGTGAGGAACCTACTGCTGAGAGCTGTCAGAAGCTCGAGGGCAATACCTAGCAATGTGCCTTATGTCACCACACGTGAAACAAGCCCTCGGCTGCTGAGAATAACGGAGTGGTGGTGCGCTGATAGGTGCTGATAGTGAATTGAAAAGCTGCTGGTCAGAATACTGCGACTGAGAGCCACGGCCATCGGAAGTACTATGAGAAACCTGAAGAGCTAACTGAAAGGGCCTCGGTGAATGGTCTCTACCATAAGAATCCCTACCTCCAGACGAGGTACCACTGAACCTACCAGAATGACGAGGCCTCTTATCTGACACATCCACCTCCCCGTGCGAGGGCTATCTCAACCCTGCAGGCTACATTGGTCGCCTCCTGAAAGGAAATATCACTACCAACTCCCATAGCCATCTGGAGATGGATCGGCTGAATTAGTCCATCAATAAATCTCTGGACCCTCTCTCGCTCTGTGGGGAGTATCACAATAACATGGCATGCCAAGTCAACAAATCGAGTCTCATACTGTATAACTATCATGGAGCCTTGCTGGAGGCGCTCAAACTACCTGCGAAGTGCCTCCCGCTGAGTGACTGGGAGAAACTTCTCCAAAAACAACTCCGCAAACTGATCCCATGTCAAAGCTAGAGACCCTACTGGTCTAGAGAGGCAAAAATCCCTCCACCAAGTCTTGGCGGATCCTGCAAGCCGGTATGTGGCAAAATCGACCCCATTGGTCTCCACTATACCCATGGTCCTAAGGATCTCGTGACAGCTGAATAAGAAATCTTGTGGATCCTTTGATGAAGAACTACTGAAAGTGGTGGTGAAGAGCTTGGAGAACCGATCAAGTCTTGACAAAGTGTCTGATGACATAGTCGCTCCATCACCGGCCTGGGCTATAATACCTGGCTGAGCTGCCACAGCTGGCTGAACCACTAGGACATGAGTCTGGGGAGCTACCTGCTCCGGAGTACGTGTAGCAGGAGTCTGAACCCCTCCTCCAGCCTGAGAAGTGGCTGGTGCTACTGGGAGCAAACCCGCTCTAGTGACACTCTCCATAAAGCCTTCCAATCTGACTAGAGCGTCCTGAAGATCCAGGGTGACCATGACCCCTCCTAGGACCTGAGCTGGGCCCAACAGGAGTTGTTGGGGCTAGAACCTCCCTATCATAGTCAATATGAGGCTCAACCTCTGGGACTGCTTCCCGGGGCTGAGTTCTGCCCCTACCTCGGCCTCTGCCTCTCGCAGGAGCTGCTACTGGGGGCTCGGGCTACTGCGCGGTAGAAAAGGAAGCACGTGTTCTCTCCATCTGTGAAAGAACATAGTAGAAACTCAATCAGTATTTGAGAAATAGAATCGCACGACAAGAAAGAACAAAAGTGAAACTTTTCCTAACTCCGTAGCCTCTAGGGGATAAATACAGACGTTTCCGTACCGATCCCTCAGACTCTACCAAGTTTGCCCGTGAGTTGCGAGACCTATGTAACCTAGAGCTCTAATACCAACTTGTTACGACCCGGATTTCCCACCATCGAGAGTCGTGATGGCGCCTACTGTCGGAGCTAGGCAAGCCAAGCATTAAAACCTTTTCGGGTAACAACAAAACAGTAATAACAATAATAACCTTTAAATAAAAGTGAAAGTCTTTCATAGCATAAATAACTGGAAACCAAAAATGCGGAAGCTTAACATTTCATTACCCAAGACTGGAGTCGCTATCTCATGGACTACTAATGAATGCTACAAACAAGTCTAAATAGAAAAAAAAATGCATCGTGTCTGTCTCGGTACAATGAAAACAAACAGAAAATATGGAAAGGGACTCCAGCCTGCGAACACCAGCTAGGCTACCTCGTAGTCCCTGGACTGAAGTCAGCTCCCACTCAACGTGCTACTGTTGTGGTCTAAAAGCTGCTCCGGTATCATGATCTTTGCAAAAAGCACAGAAGTGTAGCATTAGCACAACCGACCCCATGTGCTGGTAAGTGCTTGGCCAAACCCCGGCGAAGTAGTGACGAGGCTAGAACAGACTACCGAATAAACCTGTGCAGATATATATACAAGTGTAACAAAGTAATAGCGGAAAGTAAACAATTAATATTGGGAGGGGAACATACTTAAGGGGTAGTAGAAATATCAAGAATAACAAGGACGCTATATCTGATTTCTTCTAACACAGAATAAGGGAAAACAAACTACTTTCACTTTTATCAATCTCCTCTCGTTGCAGGCGTGCAACTCAATCCCATTTCTCAACATATTACGTGGTAGGCGTACCACTCGATCCCATTTCATAATATCACGTGGTAGGCATACCACTCGCTCCCATTTTATAATATCATGTGGTAGGCATACCACTCGATCCCATTTCATAATATCACGTAGTAGGCATACCACTCGCTCCCATTTCATAATATCACGTGGTAGGCATACCACTCGCTCCAATTTCATAATATCATGTGGTAGGCGTACCACACGCTCCCATTTCATAATATCACATGGTAGGCGTACCACACGATCCCATCTCATAATATATAAGTGGTCGGCGTGCCAAACAATCCCATTTCTTTCAACACAATACACAAAATAATCCCGGCAAGGGAACAAGATAATATAATAAACTCTCTCGGCAAGGGAGATCCAGCTATAACCAAACTTATTCATTTTCTACTTAGCATATTTAAATCAATGCTCAGTCTCAACAATTACCGGCTCAGTGTTAAAAGATTTACAACCAAGTCCTCATAAACAACAATTAAGAATTCGATAATTTAGCAATTCAGGACTCACGGTCATGCTCGACACCAGTGTATAGATACTCGTCACCATGCCTATACACCGTACTCGACAAATAGCAATTAGCAAATAAGACTCTACTCCTATTCCCTCAAGCCAAAGTTAGACCAAACACTTACCTCAATTGCTCCAAAAATTCACTCAAGCCTCTAGCATAGCTTTAGCCCTCGAATTCACCATAAAACCGCTCGAATCTAGTCACAAATTGCTTGAATGTATCAACAAATGCTAATTGAATCAACTTGAATGCATAAAAATGAATTTCACAAAGTTTTACTCAAAAATTTCCAAAATGCCCCGGGGCCAACGTGGTCAAAACCCGAGGTTCGAACCAAAACCTAGTTACCCATTCCCCCACGAGTTCATATCTATGATTTGTTTTGAAATCGGACCTCAAATTGAGGTCCAAATCTCCAATTTTAAGAAAACCTAGGTTCTACCCAATATCCCCATTTTCACCCATGAAAAACCTTGATTTTTAGATGAAAACATGATAAATGATGTTAAGGATTGAATAAATTAAGTGAAAATCAACTTACAAATGGATTGGAGGAGGAAGGGTTCTTGAAAAATCGCCAATGGGTGTTTGGGTTTGAGAGATATGAAAAATGAGGCTTAAAATCGTATAAGTATGAAAATTGCAGGGCTGCGGATGTCGGAATTGCAAACCTTAGTTCGCATTTGCAAACACTGTGCATTTTGCGTAGCTTCGCATTTGAGAGACTTTGGTTCGCATTTGCGAACTTGGGCCATTTGGGGAAGGTTCGCATTTGCGAACCTTTGGTCGCATTTGCGATCATCAGCCAGATTCCCCTTCTTCGCATTTGCGAAGAAAAGTTCGCATTTGCGAACATTGGCCTGCCTGGGCTGGTTTCGCATTTGCGAACCAGCTTTCGCATTTGCGATAGCTGGCAAACGCATATGCGAGCCCTGGCTTCGCATTTGCGAAAATTGGAGAAGCCCCATACCAGATTTTTAAAACATGAGAAATGCAATCCGATGCCTATCCAAAACTCACCCGAGCCCTCGGGGATCCAAACCAAACATGCACACAACCTCAAAAATATCCTACGGGCTTACTCGTGCGATCAAATCGCCAAAATAACATCATATACATAGAATCAAGCCTCAAAACACATGATTTCCTTCTAAGTTTCATAAACTTTCAAATTTGGAACTTATAGTCCGAAACACGTCATACAATGTCTGTTTTCAACCAAACTTTACAGATAGTGCTTAACCCATATTTAAGATTTGTATCGGGCATCGGAACCAAAATACGAGCCCGATACCATCACTTTTTGATCAAATTTCATTTTTATTTTCCTTAAACATTTTCAGAAAATAATTTCATGGAAAAATTCATTCCTCGGGCCTGGGACCTCGAAATTCGATTCCGGACATACGCCCAAGTCCCAAATTTTTCTACGGACCCTCCGGGACCGTCAAATCATGGGTCCAGGTCTGTTTACCAAAAATGTTGACCGAAGTCAACTTTAACCATATTAATATCAAAATTCATCATTTTTCACACAGAATTCTTATTTAAGCCTTCCGGCTACACGCCCAGACTATGCACGCAAATCGAAAAAAATAAAAGTAAGGTTTTCAAGGCTTCAAAAGAACGGAACGAATGAGGAAACCAGTGATAACCCTTTGGGTCGTCACAACAATATTGGGATCCTCCTTTATATAATAGGTGAACCCCCTTGAAACAATAAAATAATACAGAGATAGGTCACGTGCTTTCGAATATACGACGAGACCTAGAGGTACATTTCACCCTGACATTCTTAGGTCGTACCCTCATTTAAGCTATTGCTTAGTCGTGGGTCGTTAATACCGTAGTAGGCAGAATTTGACCCCACACAGTTAGTCCCTCCGTTCATCGGTGACGTAACAAAGTGCGTCTCCAATGGACGGAATCATGAACCTTGTTCTGGGAGAATTTGAGCATGCTCAGGGACGATGACATGAAAGGGTGATCATTTGAATTTATTGGAATATTGGCGCGCAATCCCTTCCCTAAAGTGATGTCATCATACACAAGCGTCATCATCACGCGTATTCCCGAGGAAGTACAAAAGGTGTTCTGATGGTCGATTTCCCGTGCCTGTTTGGACCTTGCCTATCCGATTTCAACGCCAGCCAATACTATACACAGGGAAAGGGTTTGACTTAATCCAGCTTTAGATCATCTGCAAGCGTTTCCCGACTATCTAAGAAAAACTTCCTTTCTCCGGAAACCCACCGTTTCTCTGAAAGTACACTTTTGGTTGTGTCGTACACTGCTCCCTAAACGGAAATCATGGCAAAACCTAAACGGGATAGCAATTTGGGGGCTCGTGATAATAAGCCATCTGACGTACCGCCTCCATCCGGCGGTGATAAGGGAGATAGAGGGGAGGACCTCATCCCTCTTACTGTGGATAATGTGCTACCGAAGCAACTTCTTGTCAGGAGGGACTTCCAACGGGATTCTCCCGAGCAATATTTGGAGAAATCCGAGTTAATGCAAGATTATTTAGATAATCTTCGCATGTCGTTCAGCATACCAGCTCACGTGGAGATGGTCTTAGCGGGAGTGGATTATGCGAATGCCCACAGACTGGGATACTGTGCGTTTTACGAATATCCTTTTCTAATCGGTTATGGCCTTCCCATTTTTCCTTTGGCGGAAGAGCTTTGCCGTTTTTACAATATGTGTCCCACCCAACTTACTCCGTACACCTTAAAGATATGTAGGATATGTGGAGCTGGCTGGGTGCGAGATCTCTGTACACCATCTTTTGCAGCTATTCAGCGCCGGCTACCTGGGGTACCATGTTGCACCTAAAGAATTGTGGCTCGAAGGGGCTGGTCGTGCAGACCGATGATCGGGCTAACTGTGGTTATTGGCGTAGATACTTATTTATTAGAACAGAGCACCTAGTATCTAACCCCGTCGGATTCCCAGAGAGGTGGAATTCGACACGTAAGTATTCCCACCCGTCGAGTCATTTATCGTACATGACCTTAGCAGTTCCGGTCATACCATTGTTATGATTTTTCTTGTTATTTTGCAGCAATAGCTCACACTCCCCGGTTCATAACGGATATCAAGCAGTGGGTAGCTGGTTTGCTGCCTTTCGCGGAAGAAACCCGCACATGGTCTGAGTTCCTTGAATGCTACGGCCCCGCGGGCCCTTCTGGTATTTCTTTGACTTTAATCAGTCGCTTCCACAAACTTCGTCAGCTAAACTATTTGTATTGACAGGTCGAAGTGCTCCTAAGAGGAAGGCGATGGTATCCACCTCCGCCCGATCAGGTGTCGGCCCGAATGTGCAGGAGATACTTTGTGCATCTGTTAGGGAGGGGATGCTCGTAGTTTTTTTACATGAGGTTGCTCATGTGGAGGTGGCTACGAGTGAAATGAGGTCGTCGACGTCATCTCAGCAGCCTGTGGATGAGCCTTCCGAGGGTGAAGATTCTGAGGAGAGAAAAAGGCGGAGTCTTGAAACGGGTAAGGCGGTGGCGAGTGGGGATGAAAGGAGTGACGTGCCTCGCCAAACAACTAGACCCGTATTCATGGCCGACGCCATTCAATCGGGGAGGCCGGCCCACCAGGTAAGTGCTAATGTCGGTACCAGCTCAGTTCGTTTTGAAGAGGGTGGCTCGTCACCTATCATTGGCGGGGATGCTGGAGGACCAACTGCTGAGGCCGCCTACGAGGACGTAGACGAGATGACAGAAGGTATCGCGCACATGGAGATGATAGCGGATGGGTCTGGACGCCGCATCGTGATTCCAGGGGCTTAATATTTTTACAGCACAGTGAGCGGGCTGCACTGGAGATGACTTTACTGTGTGCCGCCCCCGAGCACGAGATGATGAGTGTTGTCAGTGATTCAGAGTTATCTCGTAGGGTCGCTGGTATGGCGTTACAGGTAACTCTCTGTCCTTCCGTGTGTTGTGAAGTTGACTTTGATGTGTACTAACTCATATATATGTGTATGTGTGTGTGTATATATATATTTATTTATTAGACCCTAGTTTTGGAGGTGGAGAGGAGGCATCGCGAGGAGAAGAGAGCGACCGTTTTTGATAAAATGGTGAAGAAGTACAAGAGGTGCCGCTCCAAGCATCAGGCGGTGGCGGACCTATTCCAGCAGGATCCAAAATTTTGGGTGTTTTGGGAAGGCCTTGAACAGAAGGAGGCGCAATTGAAGTGCAGGGTGGCGGAGCTGGAGAAGAGGTATGAGGAGTTGGTGAAGGCCGTGGCTCGTAATAGTGAGCTGGAATCACTCCTCAAATTGAGGGAAGAGGAGCTGGAGCTCAGCCATGGGGTGGCGGCAGAGGTTGCCGATCTGCATCGTAAGGTGGCAGCTTTGACAGCCGAACTCGAAGCCAAGGTGGCTGAGGTCGATGTTCTCAGGTGTAATGCCCCACCAAGGCCTAGGGACGTGGCCCTACCTTCTTCTTGCCAACTCTTGTCTGATGAGGATGCGCATCGTGATGCGTACGAGATGTGGGTATATGCGGAGGCCAGATTGGACGTATACGAAAAACTTCTCGTTTCGGGACGTGCCTCTGAGGAGGAAGTTCAGGAGCAGTGGCGCGAGGCTCGTGCCGCTCGGGCAGCTTGCGGGTACAGCTCCGACTCCCATGATCGAGAAGGCTACGCTTTGGAGGATGTTAACCGACTTGACTCTGATCCATGGTTCAATGAAGCCTATCGCCTTGGTGGTGATGGAAAAAATGGTGAGGCTCCTTAAGATTTGTATATGTTTTGCTTTTTTGTAGAATGTAAGGGGGGCCCTTCGCAGGATTAAATGTATATAATTTTTGTCATAGTGAAAGAATCATACTTTTGTTGCTATTCTCTTTGTGTTGTTCTTTGTTTGAACGTTGTTCGTCATAGTCGAGCTTGGCCGGCGCTTCGACGGCGATGGACTTAGCCGATATGATATAACTTCAACTGCTGCTGAAGTGTTATCCGTTGTTAGTGATAGGGGTCAACATTTTTTGGCGATGGCCTTTAGCTAGTAGGACGTAACTTCAACTGCTGTTGAAGTGTTGTCCGTTGCTATCGAGCGGAGTCGACGTTTACTGGCGATGGCCTTTAGCTAATAGGATGTAATTTCAACTATCGTTGAAGTGTTATCCATCATCATCGAGCGGGGTCGACGTTTATTGGCGATGGCCTTTGGCCAATAGGATGTAACTTCAACTGTCATTGAAGTGTTATCTGTCATCATCGAGCGGGGTCGACGTTCACTGGCGATGGCCTTTGTCCATTTTCACAATGGAGGTGGTGGCCTTAGACGCTTTAATAATAGAGAAGGTGGCCTTAGCTGCTTTCATAATGGAGAAAGTGGCCTTAGCCGCTTACATAATTGAGATGGAGGCCTTAGCCGCTTACATAATGGAGACGGTGGTCTTAGCCGCTTACATAATGGAGACGGTGGCCTTAGCCGCTTACATAATGGAGACTCAACTAGGCTACTCCCTTTATTATATCGGCCTGGAGAACATGTCGAGTGGTAGATATGATAAACTTGTCTCCAGACATCCTTAGGTGTCCCCTTCCCGGCCTCTATAAAAACCTCCCCGAGAAAACCCGATTGGGACAAAACTCGGTTAAGGGAAAAAGAGTACGACTCGGGATACGCCCTTCAGAAATAGAAGTACTTGAGGTGGGCCATGTGCCAGTTGTTTTGGAGTGTTTTTCCTTCCATTGTTTCCAACTGGAAGGCTCATTTGCTTGCATCTGCTGTGATTTTATATGGCCCGCTCCAATTGGTGCCCAGTTTCCCTTCGCTCGGGTCTTTTGACGCCAAAGTTTTGGCCTTGAGGACGTAGTCACCCACTTTGAGTGGTCGTATTTTGGCTTTTTGTTGTAATAACTTTCGACCTTTTGCTTTTGAGCTGTCATTCTTATGTGGGCCATATCCCTTCATTCTTCGGTCTCGTCGAGGTCTTGAAGCCTATTCATGTCATTGTCTGCTCCGCTGGTTTGTGAATACCTCAGGCTCGGCTCTCCGATTTCGACGGGTATGACCGCATCGGTTCCGTAGACCAGTGAGTATGGTTTTTCTCCCGTGTTGGATTTGGGCGTGGTTCGATATGCCCACAGTACTTCTGGTAGTAGTTCGGGCTAGAGCCCTTTGGCTTCTTCTAGTTTCTTCTTCAGTATGTTCAGTATTATTTTGTTGGAGGATTCTGCTTGGCCGTTGGCGGCAGGGTGATATGGCGTGGAGAGTATTCGTTTGATGTGCCTTTGTCGAAGAACTCCATTTTCTTTTTGCCGATGAATTGGGGGCCGTTGTCGCAGCTGATTTCCTTAGGGATTCCGAAATGACATATGATGTTTTTCCATATGAAGGCAATGACTTCCTGTTCGCGAATTTGGGCATACGCACCTGCTTCCACTCACTTGGAAAAATAGTCAGTTAAAACTAACAAAAACCGTACCTTTCCTCGTCCTGCTGGTAGGGGGCCGATTATGTCCATTCCATATTTGATGAAGGGCCAAGGTGATGTTACTGAGTGGAGGGGCTCTCCCGGTTGATGTATCATGGGGGCGTATTTCTGGTAGTGTTCACACCTGCGAACATACTCTGCTGCCTCATTTTTCATAGTGGGCCAGTAGTATCCGGCTCGGATGATGCAACCGACGAGGGCACGATTACCGGTATGTCTGCCACAATGACGCTCGTGCACCTCTTCGAGTACTTGCCTCATTTGGTGCGGCCCCAGGCACTTAGCAAGGGGTCCGCCAAACGTTCTTTTGTAGAGATCGTGATTTATTAGGCTATATCGGGCCGCTTATACGTGGAGCTTTTTGGCTTCTTTTTTGTCGAGTGGGAGTGTCCCGTCCTGCAGATAGGAGATAAACTGGTTGCGCCAGTCCCAAGTTAGATTTAAAGAGAGTACCTCAGTGTGATCTATGGCTGAATGGAAGAGGGTGACTATATTTCGCCTGTTGACATTTTTGGTGGCTGCGGCCAATTTCGCTAGGCCGTCTGCTTCGACATTCTATGCCCTAGGGATTTGTTCCAGGCGAAACTCGTCGAACTCGGGCATCAACTTGTGGATTTCTGATTGATATTTTTGTAGTCTCTTCTCATTGATCTGGTAAGTCCCAGTGACCTGGTTCACCACGAGTTGGGAATCGTAATGGAGGATGAGTCATCGAGCTCTGTATTTGATGGCTAACTTCATACCTGCGATCACAGCCTCATACTCGGCCTCATTATTAGTCATCTTGGGGCATCGTATGGACTGATGAATTATCTCGCCCGTGGGAACTTCGATAACTAGTCCCAGTCTCGATCCCGAGGCATTGGCAGCACCATCAGTGTAGAGGGTCCAGAGGTCGGTACTAGGAGAGGCACGAATGGCCTCCAGTTCCTCTTTCGGCAGAATCTCTGAGCTGAAATCGGCGACAAAATTTGCAAGTACCTGCGACTTGATGGCGTTTCTTGGGTGATAGGATATGTCATGCTCGCTGAGCTCTATGGCCCATCTGGCGAGCCTGCCCGAAAACTAAGGCTTATGCAGGATGCTTCTTAAGGAGAAGGTTGTTATTACTTTTATGGGGTGACACTGAAAGTAGGGTCTAAGCTTTCATGAAGCTACGACCAGTGCCGGGGCCAACTTCTCGAGGTGTGGATACCGTATTTTGGCGTCCACTAGGGTTTTGCTGATATAGTAAATAGGAGATTGCGTACCTTTGTTTTTGCGGACTAGGACTGCGCTGACAGCGACTTCGGATACTGCCAGGTATACTAGCAAGGGTTCGCCTGGGTTCGCTTTGACTAGCAATGGTGGTGAAGACAAGTATGCTTTTAATTTTTTTAAGGCCTCGACGCATTTCTCATTCCACTATAGTTCGTGATCTTTTCTCAATACGTTAGAAAATTTATGTCACCTGTCGGAGGATCAAGAGATGAACCTGTATAGGGCGGCTATTTGACCTGTCAGCTTTTGTAACTATTTTTTGCTGTTCAAGGTCTCAGGAATTGCGTCTATTGCCTTGATCTTGTCCGGGTTGACCTTGATACCTCGTTGTGATACGAGGAAGCCCAAGAACTTTCCTGAGGCTACGCCGAAAGCGCACTTTTTCAGGTTCAATTTCATCCCGTACCGTCTTAGTATCTCAAAGGATTCCTTCAGATGGTCGATGTGGTCTTCTTTGTTTGCCGACTTCACAAGCATATCATCTATATAGACCTCCATGGTCCTTCCAAGATGTTCTTTGAACATTCTGGTAACCAGTCTCTGATACGTCTCCCCTGCATTTTTGAGTCCGAAGGGCATCACCTTGTAGCAATATGTCCCTTGGTGGGTGATGAAAGTCGTCTTTTCTTGGTCTTCCTCGGCCATCATGATTTAGTTATAGCCAGAGTAGGCATCTAAGAAGCTTAGCAGTTCATGTCCTGCTGTGGCATCGATCAACTGGTCGATGTGAGGTAACGGGAACGAGTCTTTCGGGCATGCTTTGTTAAGGTCGGTGAAGTCTACGCACATTCTCCATTTCCTATTTTTCTTTTTGACCATGACGACATTGGCGATCCATTGGGGATATTTTGATTTTTTTTATGGATCCGTTGGCTAGCAGCTTATATACCTCTTCGCTAACAGCCTCGTTGATTGCAGCGTTGAACTTCCTTCTAATTTGCCGCACAGGTGGATATAGTAGGTCGACATTCAGCTTGTGGGTGGAAATGTCTTTCAGTATTCCCGGTATATCTGAATGAGAAAAAGCAAATAAATCCACGTGGTTAGTTAGAAATTCATGGTACTTACTTGGGTCGCAGAGGCTGTGTCCGATGTAGGCTTTCTTTGTGTGATCGGTGTTGTCCAGTTGTACTGGGTCAAGATCCTCGACCGTTGCTTTTCAGGCTTCTACGATGTCCAGATCTTTGATGGCTTCCGTTGTCGGGTCGACCTTAGTTCCCGACACGGCTGATTGCTATGCCTCTGCGCTTGCTCCTTTCAATTGTTTGGTGTGGGCGCAGTCTTGAGCGATTCGATAGCATTCTTGAGCGGTGCGCAGCTCGGCCCGAATGCTAAATACTCCCCAAGGGGTGGGGAACTTGATCACTTGGTAGAAGCTTGAGGGGACTGCTCGCATGGCGTGTATCCACGGGCGTCCTATGATGGCGTTGTAGGATGTCTCTTGGTTCATGATGTGGAAAGTGGTTTCCAGTATAACTCCTCCTGCTAAAATCGGCAATGATACCTCCCCGGAGGTCCGTTCCACTGCATTGTTAAAACCTATCAGTGTTATGCAATGCCGTATTATCCTATCTTTGAGTCTCATTTGCACTAGGACTCTAAGATGGATAATACAGGCGCTGCTTCCATCATCAACCATGATCATCTTAACATTAGTGTCGTCAATACGTAAAGTTATGACCAAAGCATCATAATGAGGAAAATACAAACCGTCGGCATCAGACTAAACGAAGGTGATACTCTCTTCGAAGTCGTCATACCGTTCGTGGGCGATTGTTCGTTTTAGTTTGTGCGAGGTGGTGAACTTTACGTGGTTGATTGCTGAATCGTCGCCTCCTCCGACGATCATGTTGATGGTGCGTGCTGGCGAAGGTGGCTTCGGCGGCCCTTGAGATTGTTCCCGCCCTCCTGCGAAGTTGGTCTTTCCCTTATCGCTAAGCAACTCCCTCAAGTATCCTTGGTTCAGCATTCTGACTACCTCTTGTCGTATTCCTATGCAATCTTCGGTTTTGTGTCATCTTTTTTGGTGGAACTCACACAGGACGTTCGACCTCCTCGTGGCGGGATCTGATTTTATTTTCTGCGGCCATTGTACCTTGGTGCCCGGCTTCTCCTGTGCGTACACTATTTCCGAGGGAGACACGCAAAAGTTATGGGCAGATAATAAAGGGGCCATAACTTTTTCATTACGGAGTGGGGCGATATGTCGTTGCAGTGCTTCTGTGTGTCTTGGTGGTGGTGGATGAGAGGATCTGATGTAGGGCTGATGTCTTTCTTTGTTGAAGCGCGAGGGCTGTTCCTGCCGCCCATCGCTGCGTCCATCCCTCCTTACTTCTGACTGTATCGTCGTTAGCCGCTGGGTCGGTCCGTTGAGGTCATCCTCATCTGCTCGTACCTCAGCACAGTAGGCGTTGTGGATCTCCTCCCATGTGGTGGGGGGTACTTCATGAGCCGACTCTGTAGCTTTTTGGTCACCCTCGAACCATCTCTGCTCAGCACGTTTTGGAAAGCTGGGACTGCCATGCATCCCGATACATTTGGTAGGCTCATCCTTACTATGTTGAATCTGGCCAGCAAGTCCCTGAGTCCCTCTCCTGCGGTTTGTCTGACAACAAAGATATCGTTGACCCTGGCATCTTCTTTCTTTACTCCTACATGGGCGGTGGAGAACTTATTCTCTATTTCTTTGAATGTCGATATCGTTCTAGCTGGCAGCTGTGAGTACCATGTTAACGCCCCCTATCAACGTTTCTCCAAACTTTTTCAGCAATACGGATGGTACTTGTTCCTTTGACAGATCGTTACCCTTCACAGCAGTCACATAGTGGATCAGGTGGTCTTCGGGATCCGTCATCCCGTCATATATCCTTAAGTAAGGTGGCATCTTGAACGTTTTCGGGATCAGGTGAGGGGTAGCCTCTTCGCTATACGGTTGTTCGATGAACCTTCCCATGTTGCGTTTCGGTAGTAACTTAGGAGCGCCGGGAATTTTGTCTTCTCTTTCCTGATGCTCTTTCATTTGATCCCGAAGTGCCTTGTTCTCATTATCCATTTCTTTCATCCTTTTAAGGATGGCTGCGAGTGTGCCATCGCTGGTCTGGACATCGGTGTGGGTGTTGTTTGTTTGTATAGTATCGGGTTCACTGCTGGTGGTGATGTCTGTCATTGACGGGTTCTTAATGTTGCTTTGGGGTGACTTTTTGAGCAAGCTGCCTAGGGTGTTCATCAGCCACTCTTCCAATAGTTTCTTGACCACCGGGTGTGGTGTTTCCTTGACTACAGATGTAAAGGCTCCCTTTCCGTGCAAGATTGTTAGGTATTCAGATGAAGAGGGTGAGATATCTCCATCCTGTGCACTACCAGGTGTTGTACTCAAGATGTTCTCTCTACCGGCCTCGTTGAGAGGGCCTATGAGGTTGGCGGTGACGCCTGCTATTGCTTTCATCCTTGCGTCACTTTCTGCCATTTTTCGATTTCTGTAAGATGTGAAGGATGGTGGTTCGTTGCTTTTTTTCGATATTATAGGTGCAAACTATGATTTCGATTGCCGAAATCCCCACAGATGTCGCCAAATTATTTGACTCGAAAGATAAAAATTACTTTGCAAGTGAATACAATCAAAATAAATCAAAGGTAAATCGTAATCGAAGATAATGAGACCTAGAAATATGTATTATGTTTCTTATTGCTTTCAATAGATTGGATGTTCGAGAGAGGAAAAGACAGAGAGAGAGAGAGAGAGAGAGAGCGCTTGTTCTAGGAAAGATCAGATGCCTTTACAACATTGGGATCCTCCTTTATATAATAGGTGAACCCCTTGAAACAATAAAATAATACTGAGATAGGTCACGTGCTTTCGAGGAGACGACGAGACCTAGAGGTACATTTCACCCTGACATTCTTAGGTCGTACCCTTATTTCGGCTATTTCTTAGTCGTGGGTCGTTACTACCGTAGTGGGCAGAATTTGACCCCATACAATTATGATGACTTTATTGGTGAGGAACTATGTTTTTGGATATAATGGGCCGGCAATACAAGAAAAATGAGAAAATGATAGTGCCTTTGATATGACAGGAAGTTATTTTTCATAGAAATTATTTTCCTGAACGTTTTTTGGTAGAAAATATTTTCAGAAAAATATGTTTTTCGGCATTTGGATGGTGTTCGGGAAACTATATATACTCTTATTAAAAATGCATTCGAGGTATATGGCTTAGTGATCAATAAAGTAGGTAAAATTCATGGGAGATCAAGATTCTTCTCATGAACAAAGTTATTTTCTCTCTTTTGATGAAAAATATTTTATACCATAATCAAACACCAAAAACTAACTTTCTCAGAAAAAAAATAAAATTTTAAAAAATCACTTCTGTGGTACCCATAGGCGGCTCAAGGGTAAGGCAGCACAAGCAATGGCTTAGAGCCCCCAAATTTTGGGGGCCTCATTTTCCCTTGGTAGTAATTTTAATTTTTTTGTATAAAAATTGAGTATCTTAATGTTAAAAAGTAAATAACTTAATACAGAAGGAAAAGAAAATTTTAATTTGTGACTAGCACTGATAGTTGAGATTTTAATAATTTAAAAAATATAAAGATATCTTTGATTTTTTTATTTACTGGTTAAAATTTAATTTTTTATTTAAAGGGTATAAAGATATCTTTTATTTTTGACAAGAGTGAGTTGCTCTAGTGGGGAGCATTCTCCACTCCCAACCAAGAGGTTGTGAGTTCCAGCTACCCCAAGAGCAAGGCGGGGAGTTCTTGGAGGGTGGGAGCCGACGTTAAAGGAAATATTATAAGTAAAAGATAATACTCTGATCTGTATACTCAATAAGATAACAAGAATTAATTTTTGTTAAATACCTATATTCCTCATAAAACAATATTCCTATAACAATATTACATTAGGATCAATAATGTATTAGGAGAATCTAAATGGATCGGATAAGCTATATTATCATTTTAAAAAGTTAAAAAAATAGATTTCATACAAAAATATAGAACAAATATTTTATTAATAAATTAAGGTCTCTCATCGAGATTTTGCTTTAGGCCACCAATAATGTTGGGCTGCCCCTGGTGGTATCAAACACAAAGATTAACTGCAATGGCCTTTGAGATCAAGGGTATCCATTGGTTGATAATTCCATTTGTTCATAGTTTTTAGAGTGCAAAGAGAATAAAAGAACAATGATTTCAGTATTTAAATTTTGTGGGTTCAGATTCAATATTCTATTATATTTCATCAAATTTAATGAATTCAAAATATATTATTTTTATATATATTTAATAATTTTTTTTAACAAATATACGAGATTTGAGCCGAAATTATGGTTTCGGTTGAACTCAACCCCTCTCCTCCCCCCCCCC
>MU758146.1:32579-43406 GCA_026770625.1 Nicotiana glauca
ACTTTGGTCCAAAATAAGTATTCATTTATATAATAAAAAAAATTTAATTTGTTTTCCAAAATTACCCTTATGTACATATCCCTAAAAAATCATTTACTCCTCACATTTGAGAAGAGAAGTAAGTGCTACTCCCTCCGGTCCACAATAAGTGATTTTTTAGCCTTTTTTTGTGATCCAAATTAAGTGATTTTTCCAGATTTCAAAAATAAATTAATTAATTTTTTTCCTACATTACCCTTGGAGTAAATAGTGTTGGAGTAAGTGTTAGGAGTGTTTATGTGAAGATATAGTAAAAGTTAATATGGTCAATTTTATTCTTAATTAATGTAAAAAGGTAACTTTCTTAATCTGTTTGAAAACAGCCAAAAAATCACTTATTTTGGACCAGAGGGAGTACTATAACTATGGTGCAACATTTAATGAAGGGTAATTTAATTTACTAACTATTTTCTTCTAGAATTTAGTATTTCCTTAATAAGTGTGTCTAAAGCAAATTAATCACTTATTATGAACCGAAGCGAGTAGCTTTTATTCTAGTGGTTTTGGGAACATTAGGAGAAAAGGCACTACCGAACAGCCAAAACAATGGGTAAAAGGACATTTATCTAAGTGCGTGCCTTTAGGATAACGAACCTGCTATCTACTCCATCAAACTTTAACACCTGCCCAAAATATATGGACTGTCATTTTCTTCAATTTTGATGAATTAATCTTTGATACACCACCAAAAATTATGGTTGAGTTTCCTTAATTAAAAGTTTTGGATTCGAATTCAAGCATGAAATCGTATTTAATACAAAAGGAATGTTTAGTACATCGGACCTTGTTCTTCTTATTTTTTTAAGAGATGATTACTCCTAATATACTAGTAGTAAAGAGTGTTATTTTAATACTTGGAAGTACTTTGTGTTTGTTTTGTTTTATTTTAGATTTGATTTAATGTTTTTAAACTCCAATTGAGTACGCATATTTAAGAGTATCTGGAGTTTCAGTACAATATACTGGAGTTCCAGCATAATATATTGGTCTAGCATAATATGCTAGAAGTTCATATACAGGTGCATCAATCTCCAGTATATTATGCTGAAATTTTCCGTGTTGCAACAAAGTAGTGGCTATTTTTTAATAACTTTGCAAACGCTGGCTTTTTTCAATTACCAGTCCGAAAACTGACTAGCCCGTGCTATTTTCACAAAAAATTTCTTACTAATGCTTTCAATTTCTCACCTATGATCGTAGTAAATAGCCTTTTTTCGCGATATATTCAAACAAATTTGTTTTTATATATATATATATATAAATAGCCATCCGATTTACTATTTACTTTTCATAGCTTTTTCCACTTTTCATAGTTTGTTAAACTATCACAAACTATGGTAACTAATGTAACCACGAAAATGAAGGCACTTGTGAATGTGATGGGACGAATACGACTTTCTCAGTTTGTTTTGTTAGCATAGATTGAGAGATATTTTACGACAGGGTCACCACGATGCCTCTTATCTAAGGAAATTTTCGCTTTTTGACCATTTTGTGATATGATTTTGTATGCTTTTATTAACTTTATATGTTGGATTTATAATTCAATTTTTTCCCACTCTTATCTATGCTATAACCAATACCTACCTAATATAAGTTCTATGGGCAATTACACAACTTGGCAGTAAGTGATTGTCAATAATTCAACTTATACCTCACTTATGTCAAAAAGATGCGGTAGGTAAACCTAATTATTAGGAATTGGGGAAGTGCACAGATAATCATTCTCAGGATATTTAGAGATTAGTCAGTACTTATTTTGTCCTGAAAATTTAAACTTAAAATCGTAACTTCATGACAATATGAAAATTCAGAACATTTTTGCCCTAAAAAATTAAACCGAACAACTAAAATTCAAGTTGCAATAGCTAATTTCTAAATAAAAGCTCTTTAAAGTGGCTACCTATTTCTACTATGAATTAGTAATGTCTCTTTTTATTTTTTGGTACTTTTTTTGTCTAATGGTTGATATTCGTATCAAAGCCTCGATTAATTTGGATTTGCGCCGCGCAGTATTTCTATTAAAGTACTACTTCAAAGGAGCTTTAGTTCATTAGTCGTCTATTCTGAAGAAAAATAATAGCCACAAATTTGCTATGATAGGAACCTTCTAAATTTTCTTTGTAGCAACAACAATAACAATAAAAAATCCAATTTGATTCCAACAGGTGGGGTCTGGGGAGGGTAATCTGTACGCACACCTTATCCCTATATAATATAGGAGAGAGGCTGTTTCCAATAGACCCCGGCTCAGGAAGGGCAAGAAGAAGAAAAGGAAAGCAAGGAAGGAAGAAAGGTGAAAGACAAAAGAAAAGGGAGAGATAAAGGATAAGTAGTATCAAATAATAGCAACAGGGAATACAATACCTGAGGCGAAAAAAACCACATAACATAATAAAAATCTAAGAATATGAAGAGATATGCATGCTACTAACAGAGGTAGATCTAAGATTTTAATGACATGGGTGTACCACTATAAATGAGAAAAAAAAGTATTAAGTGAGATTAAATCCCTAGTCCTCTAGGTAATTAACTCAACATTCAACCAAGTGAACCATTTAGCCTAATTGGAGCATGGGTGCCAGCATATAATACTAGACCAATTCTAAAAAATATGTACATAAAATACCTAGTTTGACAGAAAGACCATGGGTTCACGTGCCCCACATGAATGCCTACAAATCCGCCTCTGGCTACTAAGACTATCGGTGAACAACTATAAACTATCTACTAACCTTTTACCTTAATCCTCGACATCCTATAAAAGGTCATGTCCTCAATGAGATGAATCAGCCGCCATGTCCTGCCTAATCACCCCTCCCTAGTACTTCTTAGACCTACCTCTACCTCTTCTCAAACTCTCCATGGCCAACCTCTCACACCTCCTGACAGGAGCATCAATGGTTCTTCTCTTAACATGTTCGAGCCATCTCAGCCTCGACTCTCGATCTTGTCCTTCACAAAGGCTACTCCCACTCTATTAGGGCTGCTTATCGGGCGGACTGGGCGATTTTTTACTCTTAACGGTTTGGCTTAACGGTTGTCGACTTTTAAATGTATTAATCCGTTAGCCACCCGGTCAGATATCGGGCGGATTGGTATCGGTTTAGCTCTTATCGGGCGGTTTATCAACCTAACATACATATTCACTAAATTGTGCTTTCCTTGTTGGACATGAAATAGCTGAACTGATTATAGAGCATGAATCAAAAGCAATGAAGAGGTAAGTGGTTCAGCACTTTACGAAGAAAGATAGTAATCTAGTTTCACAAATGGTGATTGAAGCCAACAAGGAAAGTGCTAGAGGACATTGTCTTCAAAATCATAGTCCCCAGCTGAATTTAAAGTATAGAACACCACCAATCATCCCAAATTAAAAGCATGACACCAAAAGCACAATAAAAAATGTGACAACATTTTTCTCTAGTTGTATGTTGAACAAATTTATTAACCGTGCTAAACTCCATTGATGTCTTTTAGCGAAAGAAACATACGGGTTTGTTTAGAGACAGAACGGACTGGGTTTAGAGTTTAGAACAGAACAGACGGGTTTGTTTTTGTTATTCATTTTCGAGGGTTTTAGTATTTTTATATTTAATATACATAAATAAAAATAAATTATATATATATATATACTTAACAGGTTAACGGATTATCCGTTAAGAAAATTGAATAATCCGCCCCCAAACCGATAAGCCGTTAATAAAAAAAATTTAATCTGTTACCCGTCCATTAAGCCGTTACCAGTTTGCCATTAAACTTCGGTTCGGATCGATTTTCGGTTTCGGATCAGTTTTGAACACCCCTACACTCTGTCCCGGATAAATTTTCTTTGTAGCCTAAACTTTATACTATGTCTTTCATCTTAAACTTGTAATAACTGCAAAATACATCTTTTACAATGAGGAGTAGGCAGACCATCAGAAAGATAAAACTACACAAGTATAACGGCTCTTCAAAATAATAGCCGCAAAATATATATATTAATATATAAATACATATTATATGCATATTTCGTACATAATCAAAATAAAATTTTTAAGTAATTACTAGTGATTTTTGGCGCCAAATGTGTAACTTGCCCATAATAAATGATCCTAGTTCAGAGGGCATGGCTTTTTGTTGCTTATGGATGTAAAAATTGCACGGGGCGCCCTATTAACTTGTAGCAGTTTTGTCTTTCTGTTTGCACCCGTACCCACTTTTTAAAAAACTTCAGCTTCCCTTTCTCCTCCCCTTCTCCTCCTCCTCTTCTTCTTCTTCAATACCACAGTTCTTGCTCTTCACTGTAATTAGTATTTGAGATAAGCCTTTACAAATAGAATATGAAATTGGAACTTGCTAGTTTCATGCTTTGCGGTAACTGAAGAAGATAGATTTTCTGGATTTAGCTTTGCACGAATGTAATCGCAATTTTTTCATAGACCATTCTAAAAAATTTTAACGGGAAATAATATGTAGCTACTTAAATATGATATTTCAAGACTATCCGCCAAAAATTGCTAGATATTTCCATGTAATTCATTTGATGAATGTACAGGAAACAGTACAAGAAACAAAGACAAAAACTTCAGCTCTAAAGCTGAAGTTTCCTAGTTACAACATAGAAACTTAAGCTCTAGAACTGAAGTTTTTATTTTATAACTGGCAAACATCACTGTAGAGCTGAAGTTTTCCGGTTACAAAGACAATACAAAAGAAAAACTTCAGCTCTAGAGCTTAGGTTTTTATTTTATAACTGGAAAACTTAAGCTCTAGAGCTTAAATTTTTATTTTATAACTGGAAAACTTAAGTTGAAAAACTGCTTAAGTTTTTATTTTATAACTGAAAAACTTAAGCTCTAGAGCTTAAGTTTTTATTTTATAATTGGAAAACTTAAGCTGGAAAACTACTTAAGTTTTTATTTTATAACTGGAAAACTTAAGCTCTAGAGCTTAAGTTTTTATTTTATAACTGAAAAACTTAAGCTGAAAAACTGCTTAAGTTTTTATTTTATAACTGGAAAACTTAAGCTCTAAAGCTTAAGTTTTTATTTTATAACAGGAAAACTTAAGCTAGAAAACTGCTTAAGTTTTTATTTTATAACTGGAAAACGTAAGCTAGAAAACTGCTTAAGTTTTTATTTTATAACTGGAAAACTTAAGCTCTAGAGTTTAAGTTTTTATTTTATAACTGGAAAACTTAAGCTCTAGAGCTTAAGTTTTCTGGTTACAAAGACAAAAACTTTAGCTGAAGTTTTCCAGTACAAAAGTGTAGCTAATTAAACATGATATTTCAAGACTATCCGCCAAAAATTGCTAGATATTTCCATGTAATTCATTTGATGAATGTACAAAAAACTGTACAAGAAATAAAAATAAAAACTTCAGCTCTAGAGCTGAAGTTTCCTAGTTACAACATAGAAACTTCAGCTCCTGAAGTTTTTCAGTACAAAAGAAAAACTTCAGCTCTAGAGCTTAAGTTTTTATTTTATAACTGGAAAACTTAAGCTCTAGAGCTTAAATTTTTATTTTATAACTGAAAAACTTAAGTTGAAAAACTGCTTAAGTTTTTATTTTATAACTGGAAAACTTAAGCTGGAAAACTGCTTAAGTTTTTATTTTACAACTGGAAAACTTAAGCTCTAGAGCTTAAGTTTTTCAGTTATAAAAGAAAAACATAAGTAGTTTTCCAGCTTAAGTTTTCCAGTTATAGAATAAAAACTTAAGCAGTTTTTCAACTTAAGCTTTTCAGTTATAAAATAAAAATTTAAGCTCTAGAGCTTAAGTTTTCCAGTTATAAAATAAAAACTTAAGCTCTAGAGCTTAAGTTTTTCAGTTATAAAAGAAAAACATAAGTAGTTTTCCAGCTTAAGTTTTCCAGTTATAGAATAAAAACTTAAGCAGTTTTTCAACTTAAGCTTTTCAGTTATAAAATAAAAATTTAAGCTCTAGAGCTTAAGTTTTCCAGTTATAAAATAAAAACTTAAGCTCTAGAGCTTAAGTTTTTCAGTTATAAAAGAAAAACATAAGTAGTTTTCCAGCTTAAGTTTTCCAGTTATAGAATAAAAACTTAAGCAGTTTTTCAACTTAAGCTTTTCAGTTATAAAATAAAAATTTAAGCTCTAGAGCTTAAGTTTTCCAGTTATAAAATAAAAACTTAAGCTCTAGAGCTTAAGTTTTTCAGTTATAAAAGAAAAACATAAGTAGTTTTCCAGCTTAAGTTTTCCAGTTATAGAATAAAAACTTAAGCAGTTTTTCAACTTAAGCTTTTCAGTTATAAAATAAAAATTTAAGCTCTAGAGCTTAAGTTTTCCAGTTATAAAATAAAAACTTAAGCTCTAGAGCTTAAGTTTTTCAGTTATAAAAGAAAAACATAAGTAGTTTTCCAGCTTAAGTTTTCCAGTTATAGAATAAAAACTTAAGCAGTTTTTCAACTTAAGCTTTTCAGTTATAAAATAAAAATTTAAGCTCTAGAGCTTAAGTTTTCCAGTTATAAAATAAAAACTTAAGCTCTAGAGCTTAAGTTTTTCAGTTATAAAAGAAAAACATAAGTAGTTTTCCAGCTTAAGTTTTCCAGTTATAGAATAAAAACTTAAGCAGTTTTTCAACTTAAGCTTTTCAGTTATAAAATAAAAATTTAAGCTCTAGAGCTTAAGTTTTCCAGTTATAAAATAAAAACTTAAGCTCTAGAGCTTAAGTTTTTCAGTTATAAAAGAAAAACATAAGTAGTTTTCCAGCTTAAGTTTTCCAGTTATAGAATAAAAACTTAAGCAGTTTTTCAACTTAAGCTTTTCAGTTATAAAATAAAAATTTAAGCTCTAGAGCTTAAGTTTTCCAGTTATAAAATAAAAACTTAAGCTCTAGAGCTTAAGTTTTTCAGTTATAAAAGAAAAACATAAGTAGTTTTCCAGCTTAAGTTTTCCAGTTATAGAATAAAAACTTAAGCAGTTTTTCAACTTAAGCTTTTCAGTTATAAAATAAAAATTTAAGCTCTAGAGCTTAAGTTTTCCAGTTATAAAATAAAAACTTAAGCTCTAGAGCTTAAGTTTTTCAGTTATAAAAGAAAAACATAAGTAGTTTTCCAGCTTAAGTTTTCCAGTTATAAAATAAAAACTTAAGCTCTAGAGCTTAAGTTTTTATTTTATAACCGGAAAACTTAAGCTGGAAAACTGCTTAAGTTTTTATTTTATAACTGGAAAACTTAAGCTCTACAGCTTAAGTTTTCCGGTTACAAAGACAAAAACTTCGGCTGAAGTTTTCCAGTACAAAAGAAAAACTTTAGCCCCGTGGGCTGAAGTTATGTGAAAAAACGAGTACGCTTGCAATTTTTTTTGCAAAGCGGACACAAATTAAAATGTAGCACAAAAAACGGGTATAGATACAAATGCCTCCTTATGAATCAACAGATGTCCAAAAGGCCCAAAGCAAATTATTTGGTAAAATTAGCATATTTCTTACAGCCCAACAACTAAGAGGGTCTTTCAGTCTGAAATTCTGAATTGACACGTACTTTAGTTCATAATCATTTTAGATTAAGCTTTTTCCTTTCATTATGATTGATGTTCCTTTCTTCTTGTTTTTCCATAGCCCAATAAAATAATGACTAAACCAATTTAGAAAATTGAAGAAAAATTAACGACTAACACTTGTTTTTGTACTAATCGAATCAATGTACAACACCAAAACAAAAGAGATTGCAATAAACTAGAAAAAGAAGGAAAACAAAGCAAAGCAAAGAAAGAGAGAGAGTGGACAAAAAAATCAGAAAATAAGCTTTGTAGCTTATTTTTCCCTTCTTTAGCTAAGGAGAAAAATAACATCAAACCAAGTAATCAAAAATGGGGAATCTCCCCAACAATGGATGCATAGATGGGGCATGAACTATAATTTAATAGAAGTTTTTATTCTGTCCGTAATTCATTTCTACAATTAATTATGCTGAAAGTGTTTAGCCTATATATATAACTTCATATGAATGATTAGGGGTGTACAAACCGAACCGAAAAACCACACCAAATCGAAAAGTCAAACCAAACCGATTAAAAAATCCGATTCGATTTGATTTGGTATTGAATAAAAAAAACCCGACCTAAACCGACATATAAATATATAATTTTTATATATATATTATTTAATATTTTATATAAAATTTTCTTTAAAAAATATCTAAAAATATTTGGGATTCTCTTGCGGGATATAAAGTTGAATAGAATATGAAGTGCTCCATATTTATTGAACTTAAATAATGTGTTGTATGATCAGTTTCTTATCAAGTATTACTAAAATACACCTATCTCTTTGTTCTTACATATTCATATCATATGTTACGATGTATTAAATTCTTATATCTTTTTCGAATGTGAAGTGGTTATTAATATTTAGATATCATATTGATTTTTATGTTTAATTACTAAATTCGGATAACCTGAAAGTGTATATTAACGAAAAATTATTGTCAGACAACTAAAAAAAAATTATTATGTATTAACTAATGGAATTCTCGCATAAGAATATTTTAATTGATAATATGTTTGTTAATTTTTTATATTTTTACTAAATAGATGTATACATATCAAATATTTAACAAAGTAAGATTGGAATAATATGTAAGTAACAAAACAACCCGAAAACCCGAAAAACCCGACAAAACCGAACCAATCCAAACCGATATAGTTAGTTTGGTTTGGTTTTGATAAAAATTGAACCAACCCGGTACATGTATACCCTATAAATGATGATTCATATGCCTCTTCTCTCCGCGTGTTTATCGATTTTAATCCGACTTCCCATCAATTTCTATGGAAGTCTCGTAAAAAACTACTACTACAAGATTTAGCAAAAACAAAATAGAGAGAACATATGAAGAAATAGGTCACTCGTCTATATTAGCTTAGACTATAGAAAATATTGGATATCCTATATCCTCTAGTAATCAGGATTATTGTAAATGTTATATTATCTTTATACAAGTTTCTTTATTGTAAAAGTTTATATGATATGCTATAACTTTGTCAGAAAGTAATCTCGTAACTACATTTAAGCAAAATGTGAGTAAACTCTTTTTTTTTTTTTTTGAGATATTAAAACTAAATATCCAGTCCAATTGAGTAGCACTTTTTATTATTAAGAAAGTAAAGAAAAACATAAGTGCAAGAATTAAAGGATTCAGACAATAAGAATTAATTTATGATGGTTTGATCATTGCTAACACCTTCACCCATGCTTTTAATAATAATTATTATTTAGTTAAGTAGTCCCACTAGATAAAGAGAAAATGACACTTAGAGTCCCATTTAAAGATTTAATGACCAAACTGCTCCCAGATTTTAAAAACAAAGCCCTGCTCCAAAGTTTCAGTTTATCACACGCGTGCCCCACCTTTTATGCGAGGTACCTTCTCCCTCTTTCCCAATTTCAAAATACACGACCATTCTCTAACTACAAAATAGACACGCGAAATATCTGCAAAACGTTTCCCAAATTTTCTGCAAAATCGCAAAATTTTGCTTCTAAATCTCCGTTAGGTTTCAATTTTCATTTCTCGTCTTCTAAAATTTGGAAATGTCAAGCTTTAATTGCGAGAAAAAGTGTCGAAGTCTTATGGGTAGAAAGCAATCTCTTAAACGTGCAAGGCCGTTCCATCCAATTCCACCTTTACAATCAAATTCCACCATCACCACAGATTTGTGATATTGATATAGATGTTGAAAATCAGTCAGTTACAATGGCACAATGGCTGAGTCTTTTATGAAAGATGCTCCAAGAGGCCATGCAATTGGAGAATCATCTTCGGCAAGTGGATCTCAACCAGTTAGTTCCTCAGCTGCCAGAAGGCACTATATCGAGGTCTTTGTTGAAGTATCTGTCCAAGCTACTGGTTGATGATGAACCAGAAATTTGAGAAAACACTATCGTATTGCTTGCAAACATTGCGCGTTATCTCAATAAGGGGACAAGGAACGAAGTTCTAATAGATGCGTTCGCTGATCATGCCTTGCGCGATACATCTTCATGCGCTAGAAAAGCAGGTGTCAGGTCATTGATTGCTACGAGTTCTTATTCTGACACGACAGAGATTACGAGTAGAATTTTACCTAAACTTATCGTACTTATGCATAATGCTGACCGTGATGTGGGATCAAAAGAATTCAAAGTGGTTGACAGATTTATGCAAATAGTCAAGTAGCACTATGATAAGGACACCGATCCGGAAGCCAAGAAAGAAATAGTTCTTGGAGATAGGCAACAATTGATAGGTCCAAAGCTGAAGGTTAATGATCAACCAGTTAATGACAGAACAGTGCTTGTTGTTACTGACATTCCTCAAGCTGTAGATAAGCAATAGATAATTCTAAAGCTAAAGCTGAAGGCTACTGATCATCCACCAAATCATCAAACATCGATTGCTGTTTGTGAGGGTCCTTTAGCTATAGAGGAAGCTCCAGTTCAGCCGAATCAACATTTCAAGGTCCGCTTCACAAATAACGAGATAACTTTGTTGATTGAGGGTTTAACTGCATTTGGAGTAGGACAAATATTCGAGTTTTTGTGATACGACCAATCGTCCCCCAAACAAAGGAAGGGAACTTCTTGCAAAAATAAGAGAAATCGAGGCTAACCATAAAGTAGGGGTGTACATGAACCGGGTTGGTTCGGTTTTTATCAAAACCAAACCAAACCAATTATATCGGTTTGGATTGGTTTGGTTTTGTCGGGTTTTTCGGATTTTCGGGTTTTTTTGTTACATGAATATTATTTCAATCTTATGTTATTAAAATTATAGATAAAGCTTTGATAAGTGAATAT
>MU758146.1:43746-56122 GCA_026770625.1 Nicotiana glauca
TAACACATGATAGTTATTTTCTTAGTCGTCTAACAATAATTTTTCGTTAATTTACGCTTTCAAGGTTAATACATGAGAGGATCCTAAATATTTCTATATTTTCTAAAGAAAAATCACTACAAAGTCTTAAAAATATAAATAAAATTTATATATTTATATGTCGGATTGGTTCGGGTTTTTTTACTCAATACCAAACCAAGTCAAACCAAACCTAGTCGGGTTTTTTAATCGATTTGGTTTGGTTTTTCGGTTTGGTGCGATTTTCCGGTTCGGTTTGAACACCCCTACCATAAAGCTAAGCATAAAGCTAAGCGGAGTGAAGATTGAAGGCTCGGCCGTACTAATGCACTTATAAGGAGTGTCAAGCTATATCAAAATTTTCATTCAAGAGAAATTTTCAGTTCTCTAAATTTTGGGGAAAAAAATCTAATTAACGTTATTGTGATAGCGATAAAAGTGATATTGCTTAGAAATGTATTAGCAAAATTTAATAATAAAAAAAACAGTTAGTTTTGGAAGAACACGTTTGCAAAGGGCTAAAACACGAGATATTTCTAGTTCTCCAAGTTCTAAGCAACAAACTGACATTTCTCAAACTGATCCGAAAACTCCCTTGAGTGGTGATAAGTAGGCTTTTTGACCGCTTATTTGCTCTATTTTACTTGTGTTTTAGCTAAAAATGCTTAAAGGTACTCCAGAAAATTAATAAAATATATTTGCTTGTAGGAGTGTTGCAATACGAGCTAAAGGAATCAAAATTAACTCATAAAGGAGTTAAAGTGAACAAAAATCAAAACAGGGCAAAAAGGCCAACAGAGCGGACCACACAATTATTGTGCGGCCGCAAAAGAGGAGATTCAGAGAATTGTTATTTGGGTAAGCTGAAGGAGGGTAGATCACACCAAAATTGTGTGGCTGCAGGATGTCAAGTATATCCGCACTCACAATTGTGCGATCCGCAGAAGTAAAGAATCAGAGAGCTAGGTTCAAGTCCAAAGTCAAGGAGTACAAACCGCATAATTTTTGAGCGGCCGCATAACCAAGAGCGCGGCCGCACTCAGAATTGTGCGGCCTGCAGAAGTCCAGCAAAAGCCAGAGCTCAACTTCAAGGAATGCGGACCGCACAATAATTGTGCGGCCGCAGAAGCAAGAGTGCGGCCGCACTCAGAATTGTGCAGTCCGCACAACCTCCGCAGGGGTATTTTTATCAGATATTTTTAACTTAGTATAAATAGAACTTTTTGTCATTTCAGGTTAAGTTTAGTTTTGGGGAGAGCACCTGTTCTATTTTCCTTTACTACTTTTAGTAATTTTGTACTAGATTTGTCTCCAAACACTAGATTTTCATCCCATAATCAAATATTATGGATTCTATCTCTATTTCTTCTTTAATTGCTATGTTTTTCATGAGTAGTTTTGCGCCCCCTTTTTCTCCCAAAATCGGGTTTTGACGTGACATTTTGGTTGGGAAAACTCTTTCCTTTTGGGAAAGGGGGTTTGCATTTTTGAAGAGTCGCCACCTAACGATTTAAGGTGCGTTAGGGAACCTATGTGGTTCATTTATAACTATGTTTGGTAACCAAAGACAGGGTAAGGACTTGAAATTATCCTAAATGGAAGGTTTTAGGCACCCTTCAGGATCCAATAGTGTGGTTTCCGGCCAAACTATTTTTTTGTGGATTTGTACAATTAGCAAATAAACAAGCATGACTCAAATAGTAGAGGATTTAAGTTTAAATACATAGGTGTTTGAAAACAATTAATGGAACGCAATGTTTTGAAAAGATTTACAATCTAAGTATACTTGAGAATTAAACGGGGTATACTAGGTTTATTTATAATATGGATTACATCAATGCAATACCCGGTATGACACTCGTCAAAGAGGGGCTACACGTGGCATTAACGCATCGGTTATCATATCAATATCTATCCTTTCCCGCCTTGTGAAGGTAATTAAAGTGAGGGTTGGTCTCGACTCCTATTGCATGTTGTTACCCGTCCCTTCCTATCAGTCTCGGAGGAATTTAGGACTCCTATCCAATAAAAAAAGGGGGGGAGGGGTTCTAGACAAACCCTCAAGTTTAAAAGTAAAATACTAAAGCGACACATAATAACAGATAGGACTTCAATTGGGGGGGAGGGCATAGAAGACAAATGAGAGGCTCAGATATACCTCCACACATTGTACACACAAACAACATAACTCATACACAATTAAGGTCTAAAATTCAGAATCCTAAGCATTGGTACCAGAGTCAGATTTATTACATGACTCAGAGAAGAAGTCCTAATCAGGCTTGCCTACTGATTTTAACATATTGACAGTTAAACACTAATCACAAAGACGGTTCTGGTTTTATTTTAAAGTTGATTACCTAAGGCTTGCCTAGGCGTAAAATAATATGAAGCAGTTACCAGAATTATTAAAACAGTTTAGAAGTTATTTTACCTAAAACATATTGTTCTAAATGTTGCAAAGAGATACAGGGATTGTGACCAGTTTCACTTAAACAAGATAATCAAACATGAGACTGTTTTATGTCCTTTTTCATGCATCAGTAGTTTAACTAGGTATGACTGAGCGAGTGTGAATGAGATCCTAAAATAGGATATCTAATATGCATATATGAAAATGCAGAATGATTTCAGGATATGGAGAATTCCTAAACATGATTTCTAAATGCCCAAAAAAGTTACATCATGATTTCAAGATGTGCAGGAGCACAATTTTATGTTTAATGTCATTTATCCTAGAAACATGATTTCTAAGTGATAATAGAGATGTCAAAATGAAACACTAAAAGTAGTAAACATGGAACCTAGGATCATAGTTTCTAATACATGATAGGATTTGCATGTATTGGTCCCAAACATGATTTCTAATGTAGATACATGAGAATATAAACCTAAAGCATGTCTTCTACCTATTGATATTGATAACATGTATAGATACCGTCCTATTTTAACTATCCAAACCCATATTCGTTTACAAATTATTACAGGCCAATATCAAATAAATTACATAAGTAGATAAGAAAAAATATGAAGTTACTCTATAAGAAGCCTACAAGTAGGCCCAAATTTCCAAAGTTTCCAATGCCAGACATCCTTTCATAATCCAGGTGTGTCAAAGTTCCCTAAGGACCTTAAGGGATCCCAGGCAGTGCTCACACCCTGATTTTATAACCATAGTTGAGTAAGTGCAGTGTGGACGGGCCAGCTCTAATGTATCAGAGTTCAGAGGGAAAGGGATCCTTAAGCAGTCATACATTAGTGGGGCAGAACTTAAAACTAAGTGTATATGTGAGAGTGTTTGAAAAGATTTAATCAGGGAAAACAGTTTAAAATGGACCTGTTTGAAATAGTTTTGTAAAAGACAACAGAGACAGTTTTGAAAAGAAAGTGGAGTTGTAGGCAACAGTCCAAACACATCACCCAAAACAGGTTCATACAGCCAGAGATCATAGAAGCAAAGCAGGTTCAGCAAACAGAAACATGGGTCAAGGGATTTGGGGACACATGGGTCATTACAGGAGCATGGTAGTCCTTGTAAGGGTTTATGGGATTAGGGAATAGATGGTGATATTAACACAGTATAGATTTCAGAAACAATCATAGAATCAGACATCTAAAGTGACAAATCAGTTCGCAAAATAAGTGCATATCACAACCGGACAACAAGTAGACAAGTATTCAAAGCAAGATAGAGTCGTATTGAAACATGCTACCAGGGGAGTAGAAGTAGCATGGTAGATGAAGCCATTACATGAACATGTCAATTACACATTAAACATCAGCACCATAGATAAAAACAAGTCAGAGACATGATAAGCTGAAGCAGCAAATGAAGCATATTGGCTTTGGAACATGAATTGAAATTAGGACCTACCAGTAGAGAGACAATAAACACAAAGTGAAGAATAGGAGAGCGCAATAGTTAGCCTTGGCTTGTTGCCGGCTAACTTAGAACAATAACAAGTAATCACAGAAAGAGAGCAGAAAGTTTGAGTGTGAGAGAGAGTTTTTGAACTAATGTGTTCGTGTGTTGTGTTAATGAGAGAGTATGTTTATATAGTTTGAAAATGGATAGAAAAATAAGGCAAGAATCATAATTCAACAATAATTATGGAACTATGTACTAATGAGTGTAAGTACTTCCCCGTAGTTAAGGAGTTAAATAACAAAATAAGAAAAGAAATCAGTGTACGTCCAATAAGGACATACTTCAAATATAATAGGTATATGGTAAATGATTGAGGCTAAATTTATAAGGTTCTAATTAAAGAAACATCATAAGAATCAATCAACAGCATAGTCAATCATGTACTAAGGAAAGAGAATGATTTATAGGTCGAAAATCAACAAAGATATCAATCACAGGAAATTAGTATCAGGTATAACTCACATGAGATCAGGGATTTAATTAAAAGATAATACTGATTAGAAGAAATCACCCCAAATTTCCGTTAATCAAACAGAGTAGACATAATATAGGCGGAAGAAGCAAAATTAGAAACCCTAATGAACACGAGGAGGTAGAAAATTATATAACCTAGAACATATGCATGAGAAATATGTACACATACAAATTAGATGAGCAAAGACAACTTTAGAAACCCAGATTAAAATAAAAAATAATTAGGGTTTTCAACATGATGAATCAGATAAAAGGAAAAACTTAAATAAACTGCTTAAACATGGTAGAAATCATAGAATAGTACTGAAAATCAGAAGAAAAAGCATTTTGGAAGGGGTTACGAACCCTAGTTCGAATATGAAAAGGCGTTTTGAAAAATCGGAGAGGTTATCCTAGAAAATCGCAAAAATAACTCAAAATACACTTAGATCTATGGTAGATCTGAAGAGTCAAGAGGTGAGTTAGGGTTTCAGAGAGAGATACCCCAGAGATGCAGAGATTCCGGCATAGAAACCATGTATCTAGCCGGAAAATAGAATAATCTTACTCAGACGGGCAAAGGGTGGCCTGAGAACAGTGCGCACAGACCCTAGGTGTGAGTCAAACGGCCATTGGTACCTTAAAAGCCTTAGGGTAGCAATAATCCGGCATGAGGGGAGAGCCATGGAGGCTAGGGGTGGTGGTGGAACTACCATTGATACCGGTGAGCCAATGACCAGCGAGTAAGTCTTTAGGTTAATTATGGTATGGGGGGATCTAGACCGTTGATTAGAATTGATCAACGATCCAGATTGGAATAGGGATTGGGTCAGGTAGGATTTAGGTTTGGGCTGATCTAATTGGGGTTTTGGGGCTGGTTTAATTGGGTTATAATCGAAATAAAATGGGGCTATTTATTAAATACACAATTAAATTGAATAAAATAATTTATAAATTGGCTAATAATTATACAAAATGAATTTTATGCATAAAAAATAGTTAA
The DNA here is from genome assembly GCA_026770625.1 of Nicotiana glauca. Taxonomy (NCBI): domain Eukaryota; kingdom Viridiplantae; phylum Streptophyta; class Magnoliopsida; order Solanales; family Solanaceae; genus Nicotiana; species Nicotiana glauca. Next base: position 49,149 of record MU758146.1, read on the forward strand.
AATGATTACTTAGTATTTAAAAATACAAATGCTTAATTTTCGCTCAAAAATAGTATAAAATCATATGATTGGGCTATAATTGCAAAGTTATCACAACTACAACCAAAAGATGCCAATTTAGCTAATTATGAAATAATTTGGTTTAAATAGGACCATAAATAATAAATTAAATCAAGAGATACTTTTGAAATAATTTATAATGCCATTTTGTAATTATTTATTGGGAACCAAAATGCTGGATAAATTAATAAAAATATTGAAAAATTATGGAAAAATACCAATTGCTATTAATGCATGATTTTGAAGGTATGTATGCAATTATAAAATATTTTGGGAAAAAATTGGGTATCAACAGCTGTCATTCTTTACCCGGGAAGGATGAAAGAGTTTTCGGGAAAAGAAATAATGGCCAATTTTGACCGAACGAAATAGTTTGAGAGATTAGGCCGAACCCTGGCTTCTGAGCTACCTACATATCCCCGGTTTCATAGAAATCAGGCCATATGTAGTTCTGGATCCATCGGTGGAGTATACCGATGAAGCCATTTAAAAAACAGATGTAACATCTAGGGTTGGGTGAGTGAACGGTTTAAGGGAATGGTTAGATTTGATATGGCTGAGGGAACTGGAGCAGGATCGCTCTTGCTGGGATAGCCATTGCTCGCCGACTTACCTGTGAATAGAAGCAATACAAGCGTATACTGTGCATAAACTTAAACATAATGCAAATTCCCGTCGGACCATGAATGTTGTCTTTGGACGGTTAGGAATGGCGTCCTCAGACCATGATATCCTGGGCCATGGGTTGTTTGGTGTAGGATTCGCAGGCCATGAAATGATGTTCTCGGGCTATGAGGTTGGTGCCTTCAAACCATGACGCCTTTGAATAATGATATGCAAAAGATTCATAGAGATCCTCAGGCCATGATATGGTGTTCTCAGGCTATGAAGATGGTGCCTCCGAATGAAGATGCATTTGGATGAGTTGGCGATATTTCAGCCCATGAAGGATGCAGTAGTATGATGCAGACAAGACAGAGATCAGTCTTACGAGTTGAAGGGTAGATCTTATCCCGTAAGAGAAGTGAGATAAATAGTGCTTGGGATAACGCTTAGTTTCAAAGACAATTGGAGGCAGAGTTTAGCCTCGAAAGGCAGGAGAGTAGCCTTATGCAAAGATGCGAATGCAGATGGAGGTAGAGCTTAACCTCGGAAGGCAGAATGGTAGCCTTATGCAAATTGGAAGGAAGAACAGTAGCCTTACGTAATGCAAATGCAGATGGAGACAACGTTTAGTCTCGGAAGGCAAGATGGTAGCCTTATGCAAATTGGAAGGCATAATAGTAGCCTTATGCAATTCAAATGCAGATGGGGACAACGTTAAGTCTCAAAAGGCAAGATGGTAGCCTTATGCAAATTGGAAGGCAGAATAGTAGCCTTATGCAATGCAGATGCTGATGGAGGTAGAGCTTAACCTCAGAAGGCAGAATGGTAGCCTTATGCAAATTGGAAGGCAGAATAGTAGCCTTATGCAGTGCAGATGCAGATGGAGACATCGTTTAGTCTCGGAAGGCAGGATGGTAGCCTTATACAAGAAATAAGATAACAAATGACAGTAGAGTTTTTGTGACGACCCGCCCGTCGTCACATGAGTTACCACCCCGTTTCCCCCATTTTCTTCTTCTTTATGCTTCATTATGAGTGTCTTGTGTGAACGAGTTGATTTGGATTGATTTTAGAAGGAAATGAGACGCTTTGTCTCTTTAAGGAAGACTTGTTTTGGAAAAGTCAATCGGACGTTGACTTATGTGTTAGGAAGCTCGGACATGGATTCCGATAATTCGATTAGCTTCGGGGGATGATTTGTGATTTAGGAGTATGATCGAAAGTGATTTTGGAGGTCCGGTGTAGAATTAGGCTTGAATTGGCGAAGTTAGTATTTTGGCGAATTCCGATTGATAGGTGAGATTTTGATCCGAGGGTCGGAATGGAATTCCGAGAGTTGCTGTAGTTTCATTAGATGATTTCGGATTTGTGTGCAAACTTTTAGGTCATTCGGAGGTATTTTGGTTGGATTTTTTTTTTATCAAATGCATATTTCGGAAGTTTTAGAAGAACTTAGGCTTGAATCCGATGTAATTTGATGGTTTTGGTGTTGTTTGAGGTGTTTTGATGATTGGAGCAAGTTTGAATGATGTTTTAGGATACGTTGATGCTTTTGATTGAGGTTCCGGGGGCCTCGGGGTGTTTTTGGATGGCCAACGGAAGGTTTTTGGGACTTTGGATGCTTCAGAAAATTGCAGGTCAGTGCTGCAGAGTTTTGCTCTATGCGATCGCAGGAGAGGCTTTGCGATCGCATAGAAGGATTTCTTTGGGGGCTGGTCAGTTGTTCAATTCGATCGTAGGGTTGTGTTCGCAATCGCGTAGAATTGATAGTTCATGCAGTGCGATCGCATGAGAGTTAGTGCGATCGCATAGAGGAATCTTGGGAGTTTGGATTTTTGTTCATCGCAATCGCGTGGGTGAGTCTGCGATCGCGTAAGGTAAAGTGTTTGGTCATTGCGATCGCAAGGATGTTTATGCGATCGCGTAGTGTTAAATTTTGGAGTTTGAATTTTGTGCACTGCGATCGCAAGCCTGGGGCTGCAATCGCATAGAGGAAAAGAGGCCTGCACAGAAGGTTTCTTTTTATAATATTTCATCCGCGAGCTAAACCTTATTTTCACCATTGTTGAGCATCCTTGAGAGCTTTTGGACAGGAATTGAAGAGGGTTTCGACGGGGATTGATTGGAGGTGAGTTCTATGAACTAAAAACATGATTTAATTGTAGAATCAACCTAGAAATTCATAAAAACTTAGCAAAAATGGGAAGAACTAGGGCTTGAAATGTCACGACCCGGATTTCCCACTATCGGGAGTCGTGATGGCACCTACTGTCGGAGCTAGGCAAGCCAAGCATTAAAACCTTTTCGGATAACAACATAACAGTAATAACAATAATAAACCTTTAAATAAAAGCGGAAGTCTTTCATAGCATAAATAACTGGAAACCAAAAATGCGGAAGCTTAACATTTCACTACCCAAGACTGGAGTCGCTCGCTCACGGACTACTAATGAATGCTACAAACAAGTCTGAATAGAAAAATACATCGTGTCTGTGTCGGTACAATGAAAACAAATAGAAAATATGGAAAGGGACTCCGGCCTGCGAACGCCAGCTAGGCTACCTCGTAGTCCCTGGACTGAAGTCAGATCCCACTCAATGTGATACTGCTGTGATCCAAAAGCTGCTCCGGTACCGTGATCTGTGCAAAAAGCACAGAAGTGTAGCATCACCACAACCGACCCCATGTGCTGGTAAGTGCCTGGTCTAACCCCGGCGAAGTAGTGACGAGGCTAGACAGGACTACCAAATCAACCTGTGCAGTTCAATATATACATGTGCAATAAAAGGAAAGAATACCAAAACTAAACTGTTAAAAGGGAGGGAAGCATGCTATGGGGGAGTACAATCCGAATATAAAAGTCATCAACTTAAATAAGAAACAGGGCACAACAATAATTAACAAAAACAAGAAATCCAACAGTTGCACGACATCAACCTTCATGCTTTCACTCTCACCCTCACCCAAAGCAACCAAATAAAATGCACGGCATCACCCTTCGTGCATTTCCTCACATAACTCTCATTTCATGGCACAGAATGATCCTTCGTGCAATTATAGTCAAATCAGAGCACGGAATGTCCCTTCGTGCATAAATAATCAAAACATGGCACGGAATGACCCTTCGTGCAGATATAATCAAAACATGGCACGGAATGACCCTTCGTGTATTATCACTCTTCCTCGCTCAAACAACAATCACAACCAAACGGGCGAGGGAATAAAAAATAATAAGAAATGTCCCAGCAAGGGAAAACACAATTAAACAACCAAATCCCGACAAGGGAGCAATAACAACAACTTTCACATCCCGGCAAGGGAGATAATCACATCTCTTTCCAATTCTTTCATTTCTTACTCGATAGTATTTTTATCATGTGAGCCAACGCTCCAAAGAATTCACAATTTATAATTAATCCTCAAACTCTTTAAATTAAATAGAAAATCATTAATTAGCTTAGAAGAGTCCCAAAGTATGCCAAAACAAGTACCAACAAAGACCCACGGTCATGCGAGACAACGGTGTATAGATACTCGTCACCATGCATATACACCGTACTCGATCGCTTAGCAATTAACAATTAATAACACTCTAATCCTATTCCCTCAAGCCAAAGTTAGATAAACACTTACCTCAAATGCTCCAAAAATCCACTCAAGCCTCTAGTATAGCTTTACCCCTCGAATTCACCACAAGACCGCTCGAATCTAGTCACAAATTACTTGAATGTATCAACAAATGCTAATTGAATCAACTTGAATGCATGAAAATGAATTTCCCAAAGTTTTACTCAAAAATTCCCAAAATGCCCCCGGGCCCACGTGGTCAAAACCCGAGGTTCGAACCAAAATCCGGTTACCTATTCCCTCACGAGTTCATATCTATGATTTGTTTTGAAATCGGACCTCAAATTGAGGTCCAAATCCCCAATTTTAAGAAAACCTAGGTTCTACCCAAAATCTCCATTTTCACCCATGAAAAACCTTGATTTTAAGATGAAAACATGATAAATGATGTTAAAGATTGAAGAAATTAAGTGAGAATCAACTTACAAATGGATTGGAGGAGGAAGGGTTCTTGAAAAATTGCCAATGGGTGTTTGGGTTTGAGAGATATGAAAAAATGAGGCTTAAAATCGTGTAAGTATGAAAATTGCAGGTTGCAGATATGGGAATTGCGAACCTGGGATCGCAATTGCGAACCTAGCAGGCTTGGGAAATGCGAGATTCTAGTTCGCGTTTGCGAACTCCCTTCAACTACACAAGGTTCGCATTTGCGACCTTGCAAGTAGCATTTGCGACAATCCAGATTTGGGAAATGCGAGCTAAACGATCGCATTTGCGATCATCATGCTGGAGGCCAGGTTTCGCATTTGCGAATATTACATTGCATTTGCGATGACCACTAGCTCGTATTTGCGAGAATTTCAATCGCATTTGTGAAAATCACAGAAGCCTTATACCAAATTTTACAAAATTGAGAAATTCAATCTGATGCCTATCCAAAACTCACCCGAGCACTCGGGGCTCCAAACCAAACATGCGCACAACCTCAAAAACATCCTACGGACTTACTCGTGCTGTCAAATCTCCAAAATAACATCATATATATAGAATCAAGCCTCAAAACACATTATTTTCTTCTAAGTTTCATAAACTTTCAAATTTGGAACTTATAGTCCGAAACACGTCATACGACGTCCGTTTTCAACCTAAAATTTACAGATAGCACTTAACACATATTTAAGACTTGTACCGGGCGTCGAAAGAAAAATACGAGCCCGATACCATCACTTTTTGATCAAATTTCATTTTCATTTTCCTTAAATATTTTCAGAAAATAATTTAGTGGAAAAATTCATTCCTCGGGCCTGGGACCTCGGAATTCGCTTCCGGGCATATGCCCAAGTCCCATATTTTTCTACGGACCCTCCGGGACCGTCAAATCATGGGTCTGGGTGTGTTTACCAAAAATGTTGACCGAAGTCAACTTTAACCATATTAATATCAAAATTCATCATTTTTCACACAAAATTCATATTTAAGCCTTTTGGCTACACGCCCGGACTGCGCACACAAATCGAGGCAAATAAAAGTGAGGTTTTCAAGGCCTCAGAAGCACGGAACGAATGAGGAAACAGGTGATGACCCTTTGGGTCGTCACATCCTCTACCTCTAAAACAACCGTTCGTCCTCGAACAGACAAAAGAAAGAAGTACCTGAGTCAGGAAATAGATGAGGATAACGACTCCGCATATCAGACTCGGACTCCTAGGTCGATGCCTTAGGAGGCTGACCTCTCCACAGGACACGCACTGAAGGAAAACTCTTCGACCTCAACTGTCGAACCTGCCGGTCTAGAATACCTACCGGCTCCTCCTCGTAGGACAGATACTTGTCCAACTGGACAGTGCTGAAATCTAACACGTGGGTAGGATCGCCGTGATACCTCCGAAGCATAGACACATGAAACACTGGATGCACGGCTGACAAGCTGGGTGGCAAGGCAAGTCTATAAGCCACTTCTCCCACACTATCTAGAATCTCAAATGGGCCAATGAACCTAGGGCTAAGCTTGCCCTTCTTCCCGAATCTCATCACGCCCTTCATAGGCGATACACAGAGCAATACTCGCTCACCAACCATGAAAGCTACATCTCGAACCTTGCGATCCGCATAACTCTTTTGTCGCGACTGAGCTGAACGAAGCCTGTCCTAAATGATCTTGACCTTATCCAAGCCCTCCCGGACTAAATCGGTACCCAATAACCGAGCCTCTCCCGACTGAAACCATCCGACTGGAGGCCGATATCGCCTACCATACAATGCCTCATATAGAGCCATCTGAATGTTGGATTGGTAGCTGTTGTTGTAGGCAAACTCTGTTAAAGGAAAAAGTTGGTCCCACGAGCCTCCAAAATCAATGACACAGGCTCGGAGCATATCCTCCAATATCTGAATAGTCCTCTCGGACTGACCGTCCGTTTGAGGATGGAACGCTGTGCTCAACTGAACCTGGATGCCTAACTCCTGCTGAACTGCTCTCCAGAAATGCAAGGTAAACTGCGTACCCTGATCCGAAATGATAGATGTCGGTAATCCATGAAGGCGAACAATTTCTCGGATGTAGATCTCAGCTAACCTCTCCTATGAATAGGTGGCTGCAACTAGGGGTGTACAAGCCAAACCATCAAGCCAAACCGAACCGACGAACCAAGTCAAACCGAAGAAAAAAACCGACTTGTGGTTTGGTTTGGTTGGTTTGGCGTTGGAAAATAAAAAACCGATCGCTCTTGGTTTGGTTTGG
>MU758146.1:69174-83298 GCA_026770625.1 Nicotiana glauca
GTGCAAAATAAGACGACACATATGAATACGTAGACCCAGGGTCAAATAGCATTGAAGCATCCCTATCACAGACCAGAATAGTACGTGTAATAACAGCATCTAAAGACTCAGCCTCTGGCCTGGCTGGCAAAGCATAACACCGGGGCTGGGCCCCACCTCCCTGAACCATGTCCCAGGGACAATCGGCTACTGGCTGACCCCTACTTCTGCCGGTCTGAGCTCCACCTCTACGGTCTCTACCTCCACCTCTATGATCCCTACCCCCGCCTCTAACTGGCTAGGCGAGCTGTGGATCACTTGATGCCTAAATCATTGGGCGAGGACCCTGCTGCTGAGATCAGCCCGAGGCTCGAGGGCAAAACCTGACAATGTTACCGGGGTCACCACAACCATAACAAGACCTCGGTTGCTGCGAGTGCTGGCCTTGTCGACCTGAATGTCCTCCCCTGAAGCTTTGAAGTGGGGGTGCACTGATAGGCTGCTGATCTGAATAATGCTGCTGAGAACCACCACCGTCTGGAGTACCATGAGAAACCTGGAGCACTGACTGAAAGGTTCTCGGTGAATGACCTCTACCGTAAGAATCCCTACCTCCAGACGAGGAACCACTGAACCTACCAGAATGACGAGGCCTCTTATTTGACATCTGACCACTTCCCCATGCGAGGGCCATCTCAACCCTGCGAGCCGCATTGGCTGCCTCCTGATAGGAAATATCACTACCAGCTCCCATAGCCATATGGAGACAGATCGGCTGAATCAATCCATTAATAAATCTCCGGACCCTCTCTCGCTCTATGGAGAGTATCACAATAGCATGGCATGCCAAGTCAATAAATCGAGTCTGATACTGTGTAACTGTCATGGAGTAATGCTGGAGGTGCTCAAACTACTTGCGAAGTGCCTCCCACTAAGTTACTGGGAGAAACTTCTCCAAAAATAACTCCGCGAACTGGTCCCATGTCAATGCTGGAGACCCTGCTGGTCTAGATAGGCAATAATCTCTCCACCAATTCTTAGCGGATACTGCAAGCCGGAAGGTTGCAAAATCGACCCCATTGGTCTCCACTACACCCATGGTCCAAAGGATCTCATGACAGCTGAATAAGAAATCCTGTGGATCCTCTGATGAAGCACCGCTGAAAGTGGTGGTGAAGATCTTGGAGAACCGATCAAGTCTCCACAAAGCATCTGATGACATAGCTGCTCCATCACCGGCCTGGGCTGTAATACCTGGCTGAGCTACCACAGTTGGCTGAACTACTGGGACATGAGTTTGGGGAGCTACCTGCTCCAGAGTACGTGTAGCAGGAGTCTGAACCCCTCCTCCAGCCTGAGAAGTGGTTGGTGCTACTGGCAGCAAACCCGCTCTAGTGTCACTCTCCATAAAGCCTGCCAATCTGACTAGAGCATCCTAAAGATCCGGGGTGACCATGATCCTTCCTGGGACCTGAGCTAGGCCCACCGGAGCTGCTGGAGCTGGAACCTCCTCATCATAGTCAATATGAGTCTCCACCTCTGGGACTGCTGCCCGGGGCTGAGCTCTGCCCCTGCCTCGGCCTGTGACACGGCCTCAGCCTCTGCCCCTGGTAGGAGCTGCTGCTGGGGGCTCGGGCTGCTGGGGGCTCGGGCTGCTGCGCGGTAGAAGAGGAAGCATGTGTTCTCGCCATCTGCGAAAGAACATAGTAGAAAGGCAATCAGTATTTGAGAAACAGAATCGCACGACAAGAAAGAACAAAAGTGAAATTCATAATTCATAATTAATCCTCCGCATTCACAATTCATAATTAATCCTCAAACTCTTCATATTATGTAGAAAATCATTTATTAGCTTGGAAGAGTCCTAAAGTATGCCAAAACAAGTACCAATAAAGACCCACGGTCATGCTAGACACCGGTGTACAGATACTCGTCACCATGCCTATACACCGTACTCGATCATTTAGCAATTAACAATTAATAACACTCTAATCATATTCCCTCAAGCCAAAGTTAGATCAACACTTACCTCAAATGCTCCAAAAATCCACTCAAGCCTCTAGTATAGCTTTACCCCTCGTATTCACCACAAAACCGCTAGAATCTAGTCACAAATTACATGAATGTATCAACAAATGCTAATTAAATCAACTTGAATGCATGAAAATGAATTTCCCAAAGTTTTACTCAAAAATTCCCAAAATGCACCCGGGCCCCACGTGGTCAAAACCCGAGGTTCGAACCAGAACCCGATTACCCATTCCCCCACGAGTTCATATCTATGATTTGTTTTGAAATCGGACCTCAAATTGAGGTCCAAATCCCCAATTTTAAGAAAACCTAGGTTCTACCCAAAATTCCCATTTTCACCCATGAAAAACCTTGATTTTAAGATGAAAACATGATAAATGATGTTAAAGATTGAAGAAATTTAGTGAAAATCAACTTACAAATAGATTGGAGGAAGAAGGGTACTTGAAAAATCGCCAATGGGTGTTTGGGTTTGAGAGATATGAAAAAATGAGGCTTAAAATCGTGTAAGTATGAAAATTGCTGGTTGCAGATATGGGAATTGCGAACCTGGGATCGCAATTGCGAACCCAGCAGGCTTGGGAAATGCGAGATTCTAGTTCGCATTTTATTTGCGAACTCCCTTCAGCTACACAAGGTTCGCATTTGCGACCTTACAAGTCGCATTTGCGACAATCCAGATTTGGGAAATGCGAGCTAAACGATCGCATTTGCGATCATCATGCTGGAAGCCAGGTTTCGCATTTGCGAATATTGCATCGTATTTGCGATGACCACTAGCTCGCATTTGTGAGAATTTCAATCGCATTTGTGAAAATCATAGAAGCCTTATACTAGATTTTACAAAATTAAGAAATGCAATCCGATGCCTATCCAAAACTCACTCGAGCCCTCGGGGCTCCAAACCAAACAAGCACACAACCTCAAAAACATCCTACGGACTTACTCATGCGATCAAATCGCCAAAATAACATTATATATATAGAATCAAGCCTCAAAACACATGATTTTCTTCTAAGTTTCATAAACTTTCAAATTTGGAACTTATAGTCCGAAACACGTCATACGACGTCCGTTTTCAACCAAACTTTACAGATAGCGCTTAACACATATTTAAGACTTGTACCGGGCATCGGAACCAAAATACGATCCCGATACCATCACTTTTTGATGAAATTTCATTTTCATTTTCCTTACACATTTTTAGAAAACAATTTCATGGAAAAATTCATTCCTCGGGCCTGGGAACTCGGAATTTGATTCTGGGAATACGACCAAGTTCATTATTTTTCTACGGACCCTCCAAGACCGTCAAATTACGGGTCCGGGTCTGTTTACCAAAAATATTAACCGAAGTCAACTTTAACCATATTAGAATCAAAATTCATCATTTTTCACACAGAATTCATATTTAAGCCTTTCGGCTACACGCTCGAACTTCGCACGCAAGTCGAGGCAAATAAAAGTAAGGTTTTCAAGGCCTCGGAAGCACGGAACGAATGAGGAAACAGGTGATGATCCTTTGGGTAGTCACATCCTCCACCTCTAAAACAATCGTTCGTCCTCGAACGGACAAAAGAAAGAAGTACCTGAGTCAGGAAATAGATGAGGGTAACGGCTCCGCATATCAGACTCGGACTCCCAGGTCGATGCCTCAGGAGGCTGACCTCTCCACTGAACACGCACTGAAGGAAAACTCTTCGACCTGAACTGTCGAACCTATCGGTCTAGAATAGCTACCGGCTCCTCCTCGTAGGACAGATCCTTGTCCAACTGGACAGTGCTGAAATCTAACACTTGGGTAGGATCGCCGTGATACCTCCGAAGCATAGACACGTGAAACACTAGATGCACGGCTGACAAGCTAGGTGGCAAGGCAAGTCTATAAGCCAATTCTCCCACACGATTTAGAATCTCAAATGGGCCAATGAACCTAGGGCTAAGCTTGCCCTTCTTCCCGAATCTCATCACGCCCTTCATAGGCGATACACGGAGCAATACTCGGTCACCAACCATGAAAGCTACATCTCGAACCTTGCGATCTGCATAACTTTTTTGCCGCGACTGAGCCGAACGAAGCCTATCCTGAATGATCTTAACCTTATCCAAGGCCTCCCGGACTAAATCTGTACCCAATAACCGAGCCCTCCCGGCTCAAACCATCCGACTGGAGACCGACATCGCCTACCATACAACGCCTCATATGGACCCATCTGAATGCTGGATTGGTAGTTGTTATTGTAGGCGAACTTTGCTAAAGGCAAAAACTGGTCCCACGAGCCTCCAAAATCAACGACACAGGCTCAGAGCATATCCTCCAATATCTGAATAGTCCTCTCGGACTGGCCGTCCATCTGAGGATGGAACGCTGTGCTCAACTGAACCTGGGTGCCTAACTCCTACTGAACTGCTTTGCAGAAACGCGAGGTAAACTGCGTACCCCGATCCGAAATGATAGATGCCGGCAATCCACGAAGTCTAACAATCTCTCGGATGTAGATCTCAGCTAACCTCTCCGATGAATAGGTGGCTGCATCAGGAATAAAATGCGCTGACTTGGTTCTCCTAGGATCAAAATGTTAGTCTGATGAATTGTTCTCCTAAGATAGAAGACCTAGTCTGATGAACTTTCTCCTATGATCAAAATCTTAATCTGATGAAACTTTCTCCTAAGATAGAAGACCTAATCTAATGAATTTTCTCCTATGATCTAAATCTTAGTCTGATGAATCTTTCTCCTAAGATAGAAGACCTAGTATGATGAATTTGCTAGTCAAATGCCCTTGGTGTTACTCAGAGGATCATACATTCCAGTCAAGTCTTTAGTTTTACTCTCATCATTGCATCAATAGCTTAGGTGATTTACATTTTGCTAACAACTCACAAATATTCCTAGTGCAAACTGGGGCAGAAAATTTTCTTTGTTTGTCTATTTTATTGAAGTCAGGAGCCCACTTGGAGAACAAGGGAATACATTTCAAGATCAGCAATCAGGAGCCCACCTGGAGAACAAGGGAATACATTTCAAGTTCAGCAATCAGGAGACCACCTGGATAACAAGGGAATACATTTCAAGTTCAGTAATCAGGAGCCCACCTGGAGAACAAGGGAATACATTTCAAGTTTCAGCAATAAGGAGCTCACCTGGAGAACAAGGGAAGTACAATTCAAATTTTAGCTTTCAAATTTTTAATATTTGATAACATGATGTGCCCAGCCACCAAACTAGGGCAGAAAATTTTCTTTGTTTGTCTATTTTGTTGAAGTCAGGAACCCACCTGGAAAACAAGGGAATACTTTTCAAGTTCAGCAATCAGGAGCCCAATTGGTGAACAGGGGAATACATTTCAAGTTCATCAATCAGGAACCCACCTGGAGAACAAGGGAATACTTTTCATGTTTAGCAATCAGGCGCCCACCTGGAGAACAAGGGAAGTACAATTCAAATTTTAGCTTTCAAATTTTTAATGTTTGATAACATGATGTGCCCAGCCACCAAACTGGGGTAGAAGATTTTCTTTGTTTGTCTATTTTATTGAAGTCAGGAGCCCACCTGGAGGACAAGGGAATACTTTTCAAGTGTCAGCAATCAGGAGCCCGCCTGGAGAATAGAGGCATATATTTCAAATTTCAGCAGTCAAGCATCACTCGGGGGAATGGAAAAACATCTTCGATCACAGTTGAAGGCAACAACGTAAGAATTCCATCAGAAGGATACGAGTTCAAGGCAACAAGAACCGCATGATCAAGACATAGATAGGACTTTTGTAATTCATAGGTCATAGCTTAGTCTAGTTTCTTATATTTTGACACGGTGTAATAAGGAGGTCAACAAGCAGTAGCAGCAGCAACAACAGTGAAATCACAGCTTCTGGTAGTCCTAGCTACCAAACCTTCCCGAACGTTTTCAAAAAATGCTTCACACAGAGTATTCAAAACGGGCAAAAATCGCTCGTATCCGCTCACTAATCTTTGCCCGAAAACTCTTCGTATTTCCGAGCAAAGAGGGGCAGCTGTGAGCAAGTGATTTTTGCCCTATATGAATTATTCCTAGAAATTCAAACAAAATAGTTTCTTTCATTATTTTGTAATTTTGTGAATTTTTGTGGCATTTTTAAGTTAATTGTTTGCATTTTATTTGTGCATTTTAATAAGTGAGAAATACTTGACATTTGCATTTAGGATTTAATTTTATATTTTATGGTTAATTAGTAGTTAAGTTGCTTTTAAAACAAAATATAAAGAAAATAACAAAAATGGTCCTTTTGCATTTTTAGTTTTAATTTATCTTAGTTTGTGTTTAATTAGGAATTAGTGTATTTGGGAATTGAATAATAATTTTAGAAGTCAATGTGGGTTTTTATTTTTGAATTTGGTATTTAATAAAATCAGAAAAAATATAAATACAAAATGAAAACAGAAAAAAAGAAATAAAAGAAAACAATTATAAAGAGGGTTGTCTCAATGAGGACCCGGAATTGGGCCGTTTTTAATTCATTAGTCTTAGCCCAAAACCACCCCATTCCCAGGGCCAAACGCCCCTATACCCGGTCCAGTACCACCCTAAACCAAAACGATGTCATCTCGTGTCGTTGAATCTGGGCCATCCGTCACTCTAATCCAACGGTCCAATTCCATTCTCCGATTTTTAATAAAAGTGTCCTAAATCTCTGAAACCCTAGAGACCAAGACCTTCTTCCTCGTACACCCTGCCCTCCATCAACGCTACCACCGGCGAAGACGCAGCCGTCTCCGATGGTGCTCAAAATCACACCCCTATATCGCCTCGATGTCCTCGTCACAAATCCCTCACTAGCTCCCTTCGAATCCCACAAGAAGCCTTCGAATAATCGAAACCGTCGTCGTCATCCCCGCCACCTACGGTGGCGCCACCACCAAATGACCCCAAAAATACACCCTTGAGTCTCCTCTTCCCCTCATCTCAAATCTGGCCTTAAATTACCTCAAATCACAGTCAAATGGTTCGAATATGGAATTAAAGATTTGGACCAAAACGTAAGTCTGTCCAATCCTCATCAAATTCACACCTTACCCTCTCCTAACCTCCTTCATCCCCAATCCCTGACGAAAATTCTTCAAACATCATGGGTCCTTCTCGAATTTGAGATCGAAATCCGGCAGAGCCTCAAAGACATAAACATTGAGTTGATGATTTTTCTTTTGTTTTCTTTGAATTACCTTTCCTTCTTGATTAGTGGATTAGAGTTTCGTTTTTATGTTTTTGAATCAATTTGTTCTTTTCTATGTGGATTTGTTCGGTTAATCGATGACTTGGGTTTGTTTGTTTAATTTTATCATTCGTTTAAGCATAGTTATCGTTAATTAGTCCATAGTCAGTGTTATAAGTTTAGTTTAAGTTTTCTTTTGATTTTCATTTCAGTCAGTAAGGTCCTTCTCACTTGACTGATTGTTCTTCATGATTAAGTGATTCTGTTTTACTTTAGGTTTTATTCTTGGGTTAATCTTGTTCTGTTCAATTTTCTAATTGGTTTGATTCGGTTATGTTACTGATAACTAGACCATAGTTTAATTACTTGAATGGTTTGTGTAGTAAATGAGCTTAGTTAGGATTAGCACTTTAGTTAACTTTGATCTCCATTTTTGATTAGTGGGTTAGGGTAATTGATGCAACTTTAGGAGTTGTTTAGATTTAGTTGAATTTTCGGTCCCTTTTAGTGTTTAACCATGGTTATTAACTGAGGTAAAGGGGGCTGGCTCAGTTTGGGTAGCTTTCAGATAAATAAAGGGTAATTTAGGCATTATTCACAATAGAATATTGTAGTAACTGAAAATAGAATTCCCTAGGACTTTCTAGAAGGGGTTTTAAGTTGAAATTCACAAAAATAGGTGTAGTGACTTGAGTAACAAGCCAGGAAATCAGGGAGCAACTAACTAAAAAGTGAAAGTAAAAGAGGGACTATAGGGGTAAATGTTAACAACTGATAGGCTTTAGTTTTGCCTATAAAAGGCAGTACATAATGCCTTAGAAAATAAGTTTTGAGCATGAAATTATCCTCAAAATAGTCTATAGTTCTAGAAGCTTAAATTTGAATTCCAGATTCGAAAGCTAGAGCTGAAATTCTGAAATCTCTTCTTCATCTTAGAAAATCTCCAAAAAATACCAAAAAAGCTATAGAAAAACAAAAAACACAGTTACATTGCATTTTCTACGTTAATTTTGAGTTCTAGGCATTGATTTTCACCTCTTCTAGTTCAATGCCTGTTTGCTGAAGTTTCGGAGATTTATTGGTTTGTTTTCGAGCGATTTTGGGCTTATTCAAGCTGGTTTGGGTTGATCTGTTAGTTCTATTTGATTTTTGAACATTTCTAGATTTCTGGATCTATTCCTGGGCTGCTTTGATCCTCTACTGCTTGTTATTCAACACTGTTGGATATCATTTCTTACTGCTATTGCTCGATTATTGTCTTGGCTAATTTCTTCTCCTCCATTTCTATTCTATTTCCAGGTACACATTCTCGAATTTGACTTGATGTAGTTTCGAAGTGGAAATGCAATAAAATGCTCATTCATTTGCTCCTGGAAACCATACCTGTTTGGACCATGATGTATTGGTAGTTAATCAGATGTTAGATATACTCGTTTAGTGTAGTTTAATTCTAACTTGTATGTACTTAATTAGACTGTTTTGGACTGTTTAAATTTGTGGTTATCTAGCTGTAGCTTCAGTATAGTTAATACTTGATTTAGTTCAGCATTCCTTCTGTTAAAAATAAAAAAATCATAAACAATTTGGAATTGCATTTGATTGTGAAATCAGCGTGTGATAGCCACATCAAGTTTAATTTCAAGCTGAACATATGTCTAAAACAATTTTGTACCGCAGTAGCTAATATCAGTAGATTAGTTACTCGTATTAACATCTGCGTTTCATTAAGTAGTTTAGCTTAGCTATATGATGATTAGATGTGAATAAAGTGTGAAGTTAGGCTATTAACTTGTTCGTGTTAGTGTAAGTAAAATCTCGTAATCAAGTTGCTTAGCCTGCTCATCTGAGATTCACATTCATGACTATTTTTGTTAAAAATTCAATTCACGTTTCCCGGTTTGTTTTGCCTTTAGTAATATCCAATAGTTCACTAGTAGGTAAATAGATAAGAAAATTTGAATTTTAGAATATAAGTCCAATCCAGTCGGTTTAGGCGTCTAGCTGTTTTGAATTTTATCGAGATGAGCATATGAGTGTGTCAAGCGTTGATTTGAATAAATGTGAAATGGCTCCATTATTTGCAAGTTAATAAGCCTGAATGTTAAGGTTGGGCCTGAATGTTAAGGTTGGGCGTGAATGAGATCTGTCCGAAGCCCAACTCGAATTATGACTGCATATTATTTTTACTAGGCTGAGCTTGAAGCCCAAGGGAATTACTGAAGTTTTGAATGAAAGTCAAGGACCCTAGTATATTAGTTCTTGAACAACACTAATTAATTAGGGTTTCTTCATTTATTATTAGAGACAAATTAAGTAGAAAATTGTAGTTTGCTTTAGGTTGGCCTTTAACAATAAATGAGGTGAGCCCCGCCAAATAAATGCATAAATCGTGGGGCCCCCTTTAAATGTCTATTAAAATACTTAGAATTCGGGATGGGCCGTTTAGCAAATTTCACGGCCCTCCCCAAAGATAATAACGCGTTAGTCACTTTAGGCGCGCTTTTAATAATTTACTTCCTTAAAATTCGGGTGTGCATTTCATGTGACCCAAATCAAATCCTAAACGTCGAATAGAATGTGTTCAGGATTGCGGGTGCATTTCATGTGGCGCGATCTAAAGACATGTTTTAAACGACGTTCACCTTTCTTTAAATATTGAATAAAAGCGGTCAACAGTTAAAATCTGCACATAGATTCAACATGTATTAAAATCAGATAACTAAGCCAGATATAACAGTTGAGCGACCGTGCTAGAACCACGGAATCCGAGAATGCCTAACACCTTCTCCCGGGTTAACAGAATTCCTAACTCGGATTTCTGGTTCGCGGACTGTTTAACAGAGTCATATTTTCCTCGATTCAAGATTAAACAGGTGACTTGGGACACCATAAACCTCCCAAGTGGCGACTTTGAATCTTAATAAATAATCCCGTTTTGATTGTCCTTTAATTGAAAAAACTCCTTTATACCCTTACGGAAGTAGCGAAAAAGGAGGTGTGATAGCTCTGGCGACTCTGCTGGGGAAAAGAACCCAGAACTTCGGTTTGGGGTTCAGAATTCGAGCTTAGAATAATTGTTGTGTTTGGCTTTATCTGATTTTCCTACATGCTTCATGCTGAATGTGCTAAACGCTTTATCGCTTTGATATTATCTGAATTCTATATAAATTGTGGCGAAACCCTTCTCTTCTCACCTCCGGGGATGTACTTACTGGTTGAGACTCCCTATTTTGTTAGTGTCATACCCTGAAATAAGAAAGAGGTCGGACAAGTTACTAAGCAGGATGGCCTTTTGGTTCCCGGTACGTAGCCCCCTCCTCGACTCGAGTTGTCCGCTCGGGTACACAGTCTAGAACACATACCCAGGTTTTGAACCTAGAACAACTTGACTTCATGCCGGATCCCTAGTAGGAATGCTTATTTGCATCACGTGCATATGACTTAGGGGACTCAACACAGGGGTTGGGTCCGTCTAGGACACGTAACCTGAAATGAAAAAGACCACCCTGATGCATCTTACGTGTTGCATGTACAATTATTTGTCTCGGACTCGCATGCTGACCGGTGAATATTTGGGAAAAGTTGTAAAGAAAGAAATAGCAGTGTAGAGAGTTAATTACCTATTTTGGAAAAAACCAATATCCGAATAGTGCCGAAACTCTGCCGAATTGTCAAGAAAAATGAAAAAGAGAAGTGTTTGTTGCCAATGGAAAAGAAAACCAAAAATGTTTTTTTAATAGTGTGTTTTATGTGCCAGTGAAATGAAAAAACAAAGAGTTTTTAGTTTCAAATAGTTTGTTGGAAAAGAAAATATAAAAAGAGTCTTGTTTTCCAAAATGGTGTATTTGTCAATGAAAAAGAATCTTGTTTTCGAAAATAGTTAGTTTTATTTGCCCGAACTACGCTGGTTTGATTCTCACCGGATGTGAGATATGTAGGCAACCCTCGTCGGGTCCAACCACCCTTTTGCAAAAATAGTCAAAAATACCGGAATTTTAATTTTCATCAAATAAGTCGGGTGATGCCATTCTTGTTTAAAATAAGGTGAATGTCCTTAAAAGGGCGCCAGAAGGCTGTTTTTGCAAGAACAGCCACCGTGAGTCATTTTAAAATGGTTTGCGGGCACAGCCTTAAAATCTCCCTTTCGGAAGTGCTGAAAGGCCGTATTTGCAAAACTGAGTCTTTGTTTTCTCAAAATAAATATTTTTGAAAACTAGCCACTTTTCTTTTTTAAGTCAAATAAGTCATTACATGGCTAGCTTTCTTTAAATAGCCTACAGTTGACATTGAAACCTTCTCAGTCTTGCGCAGGCCCGCGGAGATGCCGAGTGATGCCCCGCGGTCCCCAGGATTTGAAGCTTTGATGTATTCCTGGTCATCGAGTCTGTATTTTGTTTTTAAGTCTGTTTTTTAATTTTTCCCGTTTAAGAAAAGCAAATAGTCTAGTACCTCTTGTAATCGGCGTTTATTAATGAAAAATCTCAAAAATTATCTCTTTATTTTCGCATTTAATTTGTAAGAACTACGCCTGGTCTGATTCATGTGGGGCCATGATATGTAGGCAATCTACATAGGATTCGACCATAACCAAAAGAAAAAAGAGGAAAGAAAAGAGAGGAAAACAACAAAAAGGAAAAACGAAAAGAAAAAGAGCAGAAAAACAAGAAAGAAAAAAAAAGAACAAACACAAAACAAGAGAAAGTTTGCAATTGAAAATAAGGAAAAGGCCGGGATGACGCATGCGACCAATCAAAAGCATAATAGGAACTATTAACTGCCTAGGTGCATTCACTCCCCAAATGTGCAGGTACCAATATATTAAATGCCCTAACGCTAACGTAATTGTTTCATTTTGTCACGTCATTCCAGAGAGGTGGTTGGTTTGTGGTTTTAAAGTGGTAACTCTTCTTCACAACACAAGGACAAAAGGTAATGGCAAACAACAATAGAACTGAGTTGGTTGATACCGGCGCCCAACAGCAGTTGGTTGAATGGGATAATGGGTTGGTTGAAGAGGTGCGGATGTTAAGACAACACATGGCAGACATGTATCAAGCCTGGATGACTGGGAAGGCACCACCCCCGCCACCGCCGATTTTTCCGAATGCTGCCCTTACCCAAACTCCCAACACAATGCCAAATGATCCTCCATATTCTCCAGATACACCCCCTTATCACAATTTTCCCAACTACCCTAGTAGCTCCATCACTCATCTTCCAGTCACCTCTCCCCAACATTGCCCTCCTATCATATCCATTACCCCCATCAATGAATACCCACTCAAAGCTCGTAATGCCCAATATCACCCCTCAGAGGTTGCCCACAAGGTCCTTGATTCATACAAGAAGAGCTCCCAAGATGAGCTTCATGCTAGAAATGAAAAGGTTACGAGAAAAGGAGGGCGAGATGGGACACCCAAATGGCTGAAATGCACAAAACTGTCCTTAAGGGACAAGCGAAGAGTGGGAGTCCAAGATAGCATGGCTTGCAAAGCACTGATTGTTCCCCATGACGTCTGCCTGCCCACGGGGTTCAAAGTGCCAAAATTTAACTTGTATGATGGGCGTGGAGATCCGGTAGACCACTTGAAGGACTATTGCAACAAAATGAGGATAGTTGGAGAGAAAGATGATTTGATGATGGCATATTTCCGTGAGAGCTTGGCTGGGGCAGCTTTGGACTGGCACACTCGTCGAGATGTCGATAAGTGGCTTACATTGGGTGACATGACTCAATACTTTGTCTGATACTTTTAATGAAAATCGAGTGTTACCCCAGACCGCTCCTCACTATCTAAAATGGAAAAGAAGCCAGAGGAAAATTTTAATGAGTTTGGGCTCAGATGGAGGGAGCAAGCTAGTGTAACGACCCGGCCGGTCATTTTTGGAATTTATGCCCCGAACCCCCATTAACTGCTTTCCCTAAGTTCATTTCTGCTATTTTGGTTTGTCGGGACGCTCGGTTCTAGGATTCGGAGTGTTTTGGGACACTTAGTCCCTAAATGAGAGCTTAAGAGTTAAAAAAATGCTCCGTATTTGGAACAGTATGAAGACTACCTCGGAATGGAAATCGGATGGTTCCGCTAGCTCCATTAGGTGATTTCGGGGTTGGGAGCGTGTTCAGAATGTTATTTGGAGGTCCGTAGCTCTTTTAGGATTAAAATGCCGAAGTTTGAATTTTTGAAGTTTCCGGTCCGATAGTGAGTTTTTGATCCGAGGGTCGGATTTGAATTCCGGAAGTTTCTGTAGCTCCGTCATGTCATTTGGGAGGTGTGTGCAAAATTTCAGATCATTCGGACAAGGTTTGGATAGGTTTTTGATCGAAAGTGTGTTTGGTTAGAATTTGAAGTTCATAGGCTTGAATCTTTGATTAATTCGTGTTTCCGGCGTTGTTTTGGGTGATTTAAGGATTGGTACAAGTTCGAATAAGGTATTAGGTGGTATTGGTGCTTTTGGTTGAGGTCCCGGGGGTCTCGGGATGATTTCGGGTAGCTAAACGGGGAATTTTTGGACTTATGAAAATTTTTGGCCTGCTGCTTCTGGTGTTTTCGCTTCTGCGGTTTTGGAGCCGCAGAAGCGGAGCCGCTTAAGCGGCAAGGAAGCCGCAAAAGCGGAGCCGCTTAAGCGGCCAGGAAGCCGCAGAAGCGGAAGTGGTGTTTTGGTCAGGAACCGCAAAAGCGAATCTGTGTTCCGCAGAAGCGGGATAGCTTCTGCGATATGAAGACTGCATAAGCGATTTTGGTGCCATATTAGGAGAACCGCAGAAGCGGTCCTTTTTCCGCATAAGCGAAACTGCAGGTGCGGTTTTTAGTCCGTAAAAGCGAACCCAGGCATTTTTAAGTTCGACCGCAAAAGCGGTGATTCCCACCGCAAAAGCGGGACCGCAGAAGCGGCCCCTGGACCGTAGAAGCGGAAAATGGCCTGG